>JAQZBX010058607.1:0-17704 GCA_029593785.1 Cabassous unicinctus
GGTGATATCCACTTAGGTGTTCTATGAGATCCTACTGAGGTATGCATAAGTATTACCTCTGGGATGACCTCCTGACTCTCTTTGAAGTCTCTTAGCCATGTGAACTCATTTCTCTTTACCCTTTCCCCCTTTTATTCAAGGTCTTTTTCTGAACGTGTTGCCAGTTGGCGCTTGGTATTAATCCCTCGTTGCCAGGGAGGCTCATCCCCGGGAGTCATGTCCCATGTTGGGGGGAAGGTAATGCATTCAAATGCTGAGTTTGGCTTAGACAGAGGCCACATTTGAGCAACAAGGAGGCTCTCAGGTGGTAACCCTTAGGCACCCCATAACAGTAGGCTAAGTTTCAATTAGAAGAGCAAATACTCATAAGGCTAGTCCTCAAAAACAAGAACCCATCAGTGGGCCATCTTCTTTTGCCAGACACTGCCTCAGAGTGCAGACTTTAACATCGAGCAAATCTGGACTTTAATCCTGGTTCAGGTACTAGCTAATGGTATGACCTTGGCCAAGCCTTTGTCATCTCTCAAATAGAAATCATGGCAGCCACCTCAAAGGAGTGTTGTTAGCATTAAACAAGGATGCCTGATGCAGTCATGAAATGGCAGACACTCAGTGAATGATCCCTATCTATATCTAAGCAGGAATAAAGCCATGCAACCCAATATTTATCAATAGATACTCCCATAAATATATATTGACCTTGAAGTTAGATAGCTCCCTTTCCTTGAAGGTGAATTCCAGTGTATCTTCTTGCGTCCACCTATATCATCTCATTTCACTCACACTGAGAAGTAGAAAAGGCAGTTATTATTTTTCTCACCTTAATGTTGAGAAATTAAGACTCAAGCAGGTTAAATGAATTGCCTACCGTCATTGCCATGGCTGGAAAGAAGCAGAAAATGAGGTGCAAATCCAGTTCTCCAAGCACTTTTCTCTTTCCACTCCAGCACCCCCTACCCCAGTAGCATGGTTTCTGGACACTTAAATAAACCTGAAATGCCCACCAGACTAACACAATCAACTAATCACAGGCCCAGCCCTAACTTTAGAAAAGGTCCTTGTAACAGATGAAAAATATATCTGGACCTAATAGCTTCAGATAAGAAATTGTGACCCTGTGTTATCATCTCCATTTTATAATTGGAAAGTGACTCCATCACAAATTATTTTTTATTTCTCTTTGTGTCTATTATTAATCTATAGGTAAAGCTACTCAAATATTAGTAGCGAATTTTAGTTAAGCAGAGAACCCATATAGCTATCATTTTAAAAGCTCCTTTTGTCTCTGGGAAAAAACCCAGTCAATGTCTATAAAATCAGGACAAATTAGTTCAAAGAGGAATTAAATCATGTATAGAGTTCCCAAGGTTACATCTTAATGACTGCAACATGACTGCTAAAGAAAATGTTTTATCAAACTGAGTTGTTAAAACCATTGAGATGTGATGTAAGAGAAAGACTTCAGCCAAGTCATCTGAGTGGCATTCATAAAGATATCCCAGACCATTTGCCCTGTATTTTCATCTCTGCCTTGATGTGCATCTTGGGACTTGCCAAAGACCAGACCTCTCCTCTCTTGGATAACTGCCTACAGTCCAGGCTTGAGAGGAAAAAAGAAAAGTTACATCCTGAAAACAGCAGCATAAAAAGATCAAACAAAACCACAAAATTCCTCTGTTTGTGGAAGGTTTAAAAAAAAAAAAAAAGTTGTGCAGTTTCTGGGAGGGGTGTAGGTGGTTTCAAGGTTTGTACAGCTCTGAGTTATTTTGGGTTGTCACATGGAGATGGGGAAGGGGCAGGCTTCTGGTGGTTTGCTGAAAGTCGCCTGCTTCAGATTAAATTATTGGCTTCAAGTTTAGAAGTAAGGGGCTAATTCCAAAGAGTATCAAAGCTGAAAGAAGGAAATAAATGTTCATCTCAGGAGGTGGGGAAGGTAGGAGAGGGCAAGAAAGGGATGGAGAAAGCATTAGCTTCCTGAACCAGACTCCCCAGAGTTTCCCTTAAACTTTATAAGCTAAAGATGAATCCTGTCATTAACACCCACTCCACCTCCAGCTCCTCTGCCTTCCAGTAAATCTGCCTCAAGACATACAACAGCCATGTTTCCAGGCTCTTACCTTGTCCTGGGACAGTTTTCACTTCTCTTCACTTACTTAATCCCAAATCATCATTTAGGCCTCAGCCTGATTGTCTCTTCCCTAGGAAACCATCTCTTGTATACCTCAGTTTGCCCCTGCACCGTATTAGATCTGCTATGTACACCCACAGCTTCTGGCACCACCTTCACCATAGTGCTCACTTCACTTTGTGATAACTGCTTTTTTTTTTCTGTCATCCCTGGTAGACATAACCCCCTTGAGGAAGGGCTATGATTACCTCAATCATCACTGTATTCCCAGCACCTCCTGGAGTGCCTAACCCATGGTAGGTGTTTCATAGATACAGTCGATTCTCAGTATCCATGGTAGTTCTTTTCTATAAAGCCACAATGAACACTGGATTAGCAAATACTGAACCATTGCTCCTAAGGGAAATGCAGGGTTAGGATTTTGCAAACCTCTGGTCATGACATTTTCATCAACCAATCAATACATAACCTTGTTTTATTTGTTTCTGTTTAAAGACACCTTATTTAAAATAGATTGTTGAGGGAAGCGGATGTGGCTCAGGTGACTGGGCTCCCACCCATGACACAGGAGGCCACTGGTTCGGATCCCGGTGCCTCATAAAGAAGACAGAGAGCTGGCACAACGGGCAGGCACAGTAAGCTGACACAACAAGAGACACAAGAAGAAAAAACATAATGAGAGACACAACAAAAACAGGGAGCAGAGGTTACCAGTGCTTCCTAAAGAAGACAGCAAGCTGACACGGCGGGCAGGCACAGTGAGCTGATACAACAAGATAATGCAACAAGAGACTTGGGGAGGAAAAACAGAACCAGAGACACAACAAAGCAGGGAGCGGAGGTGGCTCAAGCAATTGGGCACCTCCCTCCCACATCGGAGGCCCCAGGTTCGGCTCCCAGTGCCTCCTAAAGAAACGAGGAAGACAGACACAGCAAGTGAAAAACAATGATGGGGTGGGGAGAAGTGAGTAAATAAAATAAATCTTTAAAAAAAATACATTGTTGATTCATTAATATTGAACTCATGGCCAACAAAACTATAACTCATGCCTGAAAAAAGCTCATCTAACACATGTATTTTCTATGTAAGGCACATCACAGCCTTCTTGTCCTTAGGAACATTAAACAGCACTTCAGCACTACCCTTGGGGACCATTTTAAATTGCAAAATCTCCATCAAAAAGCATAGAAATGTGGGGAAATATAGCACTAACTATGCCACCAAAAGGACATTTGTTTACAATATGAGATCTGAAACAAGAATACAAAGCGTCGCTTTATGCCACCTTAGCTAGAAACATGTGCGGTAGTCAACTCAGTTTTTCGCTCCTCTGTGTCAGCAAATGACTGCAAAAATGCCTTTAGTATTAATTTTGTGGTTACAAACAAATTTTATCAAGTAGGCAAATTCATAAATATGAAATCCATGAATAATGAGGATGGATTGTATCTATTAAGTGAATAAATAAACCAATTAATTAATTGGTTCCTTCTAACAGCTTGGAGTTTATGGTACATCTGAGAATGCCCCAAACAGGCAAAAGTGGACTCAGCTGGAGTTCTAGGAGCTGGTGAGACACAATAAACTTTACAATAGACCTTAAACAATGCCGAGGACTTAGCAGAGTGCTTCTCTCACTGTAAATGAGGAAATACACGGAGTAGCAGCAGAAAGGTGCCTGATGCATTCAGGGAGGTGTGAAGAACCCAGTTTGCCTTCAGCAGAGGGTCCGTGTGAGGGAGTAAAGAAGAGAATATTTGGATGAAGGAAAGGACCTTGAGCACCAAACTAAAGTGTTTGAACCTTGATCAGTGTAGAGCCAAGGAGCATACTGGAGCTGGGAATGTAATATGCAGATCAACTATAAGGAAATTGATGGGAGGAAGGAGAGCTAGTTAGAGAATGGTCTGGGTATGATGCCTGGACTAAAAAGGTAAGAATGAAAATGAGAAGAGAGATGATACAAAGTGTCCAGACTGCATGATTAATTTGATTCGTGTGAGAGAAATAGCAAGATTTAAAGAAATTAGTTGAACAAAGATTATAAGGAATAATAATGATTACAGGTGTCACTTAGAGAGTATGTACTACATACCAAGGTCCTTCTATTTAACTTAACTATCACAATAACGTTCTAGCAGGGGTGTTTCTGTGTTCTACATGTTTGGTGAAGAAAGAATTTTTTTTTTTAATGCAGTGTTTTTTTAAAGGCTATTGTAGTCAGATAGGTCAGGGTTTTGATCTCTGTTCCACAACCTTTTCTGATATCTTTGTTGAGCAAATGGGGTGCTCTGGGATTGTTTCACCCACCTTCAACTAGAACAGCTTTCCTTCATCCATTTTATATAATAATTGTCTATGTAGGAGTTGATCTTTTAAAAGGGCTCTCCTTCTAAAAAAAAAGTTTGAAAACTATAGATCAGGGCAATAGTGGTTAGGAACATACAAATGAGGGTGTTGGAGAGGGACATTTCATTTGTACCCACAGAACTTGGTAAGAATAGTGGAAGAGGAAGAAAAGAGGTAAGGATGAACTCAGATGTTGGGCACAGGGCCCCTAAACTGGGTAGTGGAAAATTTCACTGAGAAAAGGATAAAGGGGACCAATCAGGCAAGAGAACCAGTTTGGTTTGGATTGTGTTGAGTTTAAGATACCTACAGATGAACTCCATTAGGATAACCAGTTGGAAATACAGGTCTGGACCATCATGTGGATGATAGTGAAGCCATAGTAATGGTTAAGGTTACCAAGATAAAGAGGACAAAGGAAGAAGAGAAAAAAAGACCAATGATAGAACCTAAGGAAAACCTCCATTCCATTCATTCATCCAACAAATATTTATTGATGATCTACAGTGAAGTGGTTAAAAGAAAGAAAAGACAGTAAAAGAGACAAAGAAGGAAGACACAAGGATAATAAAGACAAAGATGAATTAAGTCATGAAACTTAAGGGAAAGGAAATGGAAAGATGAGCGGGTAGCAGTGTCAAATTACAGCAAAGTTCAAATAGGATAAGATCGAAAAAAGGGGAGGCAATTTGGGAGTCACCCATGACCTCTGAGAGAGGAACTGTAGCTTCTCATCATCCAACAATTATTTTCTTACACCTCTTAAGTACCAGACATGGGGCCAGCCTCTGGTATTAAATGATGAGCAAAACAAGCCCCTGTCTTCATGGAGCTTATAGCTCAGAGAGGGAGACAGCACTCATCCAATAATCATAGAAAGTAAAAGCAAAATGGCAATTATGACAAGGGTTAAGAAAAAGATGAATACCAGTCAATAGGAGTCTATAATAGAAGAACTGGACATTGTCTTGGAAAGCTTCCCTACAGAAACGATGCTTGAGCTAAAATGGGAAAGATTAGTGGGACTTCACTATGTAAAGAAAAAGAGCTCATGCAAGGTCTTATGGTGGATGGAAACCTATAACATATAAGAGGTTCAGAAAATCCACTGTGTCTGAAGCAGAGAGGGGAGTGACTAAAAGGTAAGAATGGAGAGGTAGGCAAAAGCCAGACTATGCAGGACTTTGGAGGCCACAGTGAAAAGTTTTTCCTTAGGATATCCTAAAAGTAATAGTGGCCATTGAAGGATTTAAGGGAGAGGGGGTATCATGATCAGATTTGCTTCTAGAAAGATGGGTCCTTTTTGAAAGACTGACGATATAAGAGAAGCAGGATATTTGAATAAAGTTCCTAGTGACACAGGAAGATCTACAGGGATGGGATTAGGGAGTGAGGATAAATTTAGGAAGTATGCCTTTCCTGAGAGAGAGGAAAGAAAGAAGTAAAGATGTGAGGAAATGGACATATTTGGAAGTGAAGGGAGGAAGTTTAAATGAAAATTTGAAAAATTGGTTTATCTGCTGTGAGTGAAGAAAGCATGGATAAGAAGTGGGGGTACAGTACCTTCTAAGAAGAAGGCTACATTCAATATTTATTGAATGTAAATGAGTATAAAGGTTTGGAACAGCTGCTGAGGCAAACAAGAAAGGGATCCAGCTAGGGATAAGTATAAGGATTACCAGCAACCCAAGGCCCCACTTTGCTAATTTTACTTAGTGTGACAGGAAGATATGGCCTACCCAAAGGAACAAATCAAGAATCCAGATGAGACACAGGATTTAAGACAACTAATCAATGATGTTCACAGAAATCTCTTTTATCAATTTAAGGAGTTGAAAAAAAATATGACTAAAGAGATAAAGGATGTTAACATGACACTCTATGAGAATAAAGAGCAATTTGAAAGCTTGCAATGAAAAGTAACAGAGCTTATTGGAATGAAAGGCACAATGGATGAGATTAAAAATAGATTAGAGGCATATAATAGCAGATTTGAATTGGTTGAGGGTAGAATAAGTGAATTGGAAGACAGTATGTGAATTTGAAAAGACAGAAGGACAGAAAGAGAAAAGATTGGAAAGAGTCTAACAAGGTGTCAGGGAATTGAATGACAGCACAAAACACACAAACACACATGTTATAGGTGTCCCAGAAGGAGAAGAGAATGCAAAAGGGACAGAAAAAATATTTGATAAAATAATGACCGAAAATTTTCCAACTCTTATGAAAGACATGGATATCAGCATTTAGGAAGAGCAATGCACCCCAAACAGAATAAATCCAAACAGACCTACTTCGAGGTACCTACTATTCAGAATGTCAAATGCCAGAGATAAAGAGAGGATTCTGAGAGCAGCAAAAGAAAAGCAATGTATCACTTACAAGGGAGTCTGAATAAGACTAAATGTCAATCTCTCATCAGAAATCATGGAGACAAGAAGGCAGTGGTATGATATATTTAAGGTACTAGTTATTGTGGGCCACCAAAATGTGTAGGCTTCAAAATATCCTAAACTTGGGAACATTTTGGACACCTGCACTAGGAAAATCTGAGTAAAATTGTAATACTGCTTTAGATATGCTCAAAATTGGGGGGAAATGTCTTTAATTCATTTGATTACCACCTCACAAGGGTAACATGGGTCATTTTGTGATTAGTCATAGGTGATCTATATACTTGGGAAATGATTTTTCGTTGGCTTTTTCTAAAGAAGCATAAATTATGACTAACTTTCTCCTGTTTATATGCATTGTCATTTCCTCCCACAGCTTTCATCAACAAATAACAGTCTTAGCAGTATGTCTAAGAAGTTATGACAACATGGATGAACCTGGAGGACATTATGTTGAGCGAAGCAAGCCAGACACAAAAGGACAAATACTGTATGAATGTGTTACTATGAACCAAATATATTGTATAATATATTGTTTGATTCAAAAAAATAATTTATATGTATCCATTACATTTAATTGAGAAATGTATATACTTATTCATCTGTGTTTACCTTTTAGTTTTTAATTGTTTATATTTTCAATTATTAAATGTACAAAATAAAGTAATAAAAAAAACAGAACGTATATAGGGAAATTCAATTTTTGTTAAAAACATGCTTTAAACATACATAGTTTGATTCCCTTTAAAAAATCTATATAAAGCACACTACAAAACAGCATTATAAAGTGATAACATTTTTATAAATAAGATTATTAAAAAAAAAAAGAAAAAGAAGTAATAGCCATGTCTTATTTCTTTACTATGTCATGCTTTACTTGTTAATTGCTATCATTATCTCTTCTCAACCCCAAGTCACATAGGATATGCAATAAGTGAGGCGGGGGCAATTGTCTCAGAGTCCTGATGTGGTGATCACAGAATGCAATATAATTTTGATCATCATGATGAACAGGATGCAACATGTTTTTTCTACTGTAGCACCTTAGAGATAGAAAAGCATTTTACCAGTGGTCTCCTAAGCAGGGGACAAAATGACCCACTTGTATATGGAAAGAAAATATTAGAACTTCACTTTCAATTTATTCTTATTTTTTACAACCCAAGGAATTGAACTTTACTCGTATTGAATATATTATATGAATTGACCCTGGCATCTTGTACAGTCTGAACTTTAGATGCCACTTGTTATCTATTGAGGAAAGAGTAGCATTCCACACAAGAGCAGGTTTAGCAATTGTACTGTCTCACATTGTGTGTTAGGTTAAGTAGATTTATGAATAATATCTAATTTTGAATAAACTAACTCTCACAAAATGGACACATATCTTTAAGAGACTCCAGCAAAGGACTTAGGAATTGAAGATAGCACTAATAAGGCAAGTGTTCATAAACAAGAGAAAAATGGCACAGTTAAGCTTTCTCCTGTTCTTGTAAAAGCTCATTAGACACAGTATGAACCAAAACCATTATAATCGAATAAAATTCAAATATAAAATTGCTTTTATCTTACTTTAAAAATTATTACTAATGAGTTTAGTGAGTTTTTATATTGCTAATAAATTAAAATTTAAAATTGTTTTTAAATACCATTTGCTTCAACTTTATTTCATCCTTTATAATTTTCTATTTTTGCATGTTTCATAATGTACAAATATATTTGTAAGATATACATGTATGTAATTAATAAATAAATATCCACACTTTTAAAATTTGCACTCAAAAATCTTTTAAATGAGTGTGACAAATAAAAAGAAAAAGGCCATTAATAGACCATCCAGACAACTTATAATCATTCTTAGAGCATTCTTGTTTTGAAAGCCTTCCAAAGAAATCTTTACCACCTCACCAAGTATCTCATTCTGTCAAGATGAATTACAAGATAGAATTATTCTAATGAAATAGATAGTCACAAAGTTTTCCAATTCTAAGAGAGGAAGGCCTTGCTTATTTAGGAACATCAACTATTCAGAAAATAACTGAGACTCCAGGCTTAAGGAATAAAAAATCTTCTGAGCACTCAAACTGAATTTCATTAAGTTCATTCATGCACCGCTCATTCAATGTACTCAAAATAGGCTCTTCAGATTCTAGTACTCTTTTTTAATATTCTATGTTAGCCAGGATAGGCTAGATAGTGCTGCTATAACAAAGAATCCCAAAACTCAGAGACTTAACACTACAGCTTTTTAACACTCTCCAAGCTCCTGTCCTCCATGAAGTGTCTCATTGATCCAAGCTGCTTCTATCTTAACACAACTCCACCATCCAAACACAAAACCTACTAATCCCCACTGCAGGGGAAAACAAGAGACTGGGGACTTGCACTGTCTCAATCAAAGAGTAACATGCACCTCACACTCACATGCAGATTTCAGTGCCCTGAACCAGTCATTTGTAATTGCTACCATACATATCATTCTAACAAACTTAATATATAGGTTTCCCAATCCTCATCAGATTAGAAGCAGCAAATATGCTAAAAGCCAAATTAATAGAACAAATTAATAAAAGCAAGTAAAGTGGTCACTGACAATCTGACAAAGGAAAAGACAGAAACACACAATTCTAAAATATTCTAATCAGGGTCACTTCATTGAGGGACAAACAATCCTGCTCACTTCAATGGACCACAAAGTCATAATGGAACAATAATTAAAATTCATAACAGTGGCATGAAATAATCAGGAGAGCTTTAAGTTACCAAGTTATCTAGCATAGTCTATATGAGAGGAGGAAGAAATTTGTATTATATTTTAGCATTTGTGATCAAGAAATGATTGAAATAAGACAACACTTTCAGAAGTAAGCTCCAATTTTCTGAAAAATTCATTTACGTGAACACTAATTCACTGATGATATCATATAAAGGAAATTTGATATGTGTGATTTATTCTCACTAGAGTCAATAAAGTTTCTTGATTAAAGTTTCATTTTAAATAAAATGCAAATTTTTAGAATGTCTAATTCTCTCAGGAGCTAATATTATAACCTGATTTCAACCCATACCGTCTTTCTTAACTATTATTAAATATCATTTTATGTTTTAGCCACTAGTATATCCTCAGGAAATCAACAGTAGCAAGTTACCTGTCTTTTCTAGACACACAAACTATTTTTAAAATCATGGTTCAGGAACAGCCTCGAGTCTTCATTTCCACTTGGATCCTGGATTTCTACTTCAACCTAGATGAAGTTACAGGGACTTGATTTATCCTCCCACCTGAAATTATATAAAAAAAGAAACAAAATATATAAAACAACAATTTTCAAGACATTGAATATGAAGAATTGAAGGACAGTGATCCCTGAGAGGGGGGAAACAAATGAGGCAAGACTTGTGATTATCCCAGCTCACTGCCTTGGGAGAATTCCCAGACCATCATAGAAAAAGAAAGAACAAAGCTAATTTTCAGCAGAATCCCAGAGTGGAGGAGACAGAACTAAGCTTCAGAGAGAACAAGTTCACAGGGAAGAGTACTGGGGAGGAGGGCACTGCACAAAGACGGAGCTCTGGAAATCTGCAGGGGCTTTCCCTCAAGTATTCCTTTAAGCAGAAGGAAAATGATAGCAAAGAGAAACATGGATTCACACAACAGAATGAAGAGCACTGGACATACAACTATATGGGTAAATAATATTTTTTTATTATTTAAATCTCTTCAAAAGATAACTGGCTGTTTCACCCAAACTAATAAAAATGGACTGTGACATAAATAAAATATAAAAATGTAAAATGTAGGAGTACAAGAGCACAATAGCACAAGACCAGGAGGAGAGAAATGAAAGTATACTGTTGTAAGGATCTTATACTATGCATAAAGTGGTAAATATCACTTGAAGGTAGACTGTGATAAGTTAAAAATGTATACCCTAAATTTTAAAGCAACTGAAGCAAGCTAGATAGGAAATCAATAGATGGATCTGGAGCCTGGCAAGAAGTCCACATGGACATCTATACCCCCAAGATGGCTGCTGGAAGACCCTCATGAGATTTCTGCCATCTGGAATGAGATTCCCAGAGATTCCCAGGAGAATCCCCAGGTATTCTCCAGGGACATTATCATTGGGCCCACCCACGGGATTGATGGGTGGGCTAATCAATCAAAACAGCAAACAGCTGGGACTCCTCCCATGCCATTAGCAAAGGGGTGGAATAATTAATGGTTTAAAAAGCAAGCGCAAAGATTAAATGTCTCTCTTGCCCCTCTTGCCTTCTGCACCCTGCTCTCGCCATGTCCCCCCTGCATGAATCAACATGCAAGTAAAACCCAGGCATTATTAATCTATAATGGGAAATTGTAGTCTATAAACCCACCCTCTTTATCACTCTTCAGCCCCTTCCTCTCTCTGAGATCCATGAACTGTTATTTTCTCCCATTTCCCTTCCCTCCCTACCTTAATAAATTACTGGCCTAAATATCCCGACATGCTCTTGAAATTCATTTCTGCAGCATAGTCAAGAACCTAGACAAAATCTGGTAATACAACCATTAAAATAACAAGATTAAGAAGTAACTTAGTAACCTGTGGGAATTTGAATCTGTTGTGAACCCCCAAAAATCATGTTCTTAGGTCTAATCCATTCCTATGCATCTAAACCTATTGTAAGTGGGATCTTTTGATTAAATTACTTCAGTTAACGGTCTTTGATTAGATTGTGTGACACAGGGTGTGTCTTAATCCCCTTCCTGGAGTCCTTTATAAATGGAGGAATAAAATGCCACAAATACAGGGAAAAAAGCTTCAGAGACAGAAAAGAACCCACAAGCTGAGAGGCCAGAAGCTAAAATCAATGGAGCACAGAAGCTGAACACAGACACTATCTTTAGTCAGAAGCTGAAAGCAATGAGGCCCAGAAGAGAGGGGAGAGACAAGAGGATGCTACCATGTGCCTGAACACCCACAGTTACAGTTCGGGGATAAAGGATCTCCTGGTGATGCCTTGATTTGGACACTTTCATGGCCTCAAAACTGTAGGTTTTTAACCTAATAAATCCCCATCATAAAAGCCAACCCATTTCTGGTATATTGCGCCCAGCAGCTTTTAGCAAACTGAAATATAAGCCATTAAAGGAAATAAAATAGAATCATAAGATGACACTCAATCTAAAATAAGATGTAAAGAAAGAGGGAGAAAATGATACCTTTAAACATAATCATATCAAAAATCACATTTTAAAAAATCACATAAAATAGAAATGATATAAACACCTTAAACAAGCAGATATTATCAGATTGGATAGAAAAGCAAGATCCAACTACATGCTGCCAACAACAAATACACTTTATATAAAGACACAAATAGATTAAAGGTAAAAGATGGGAAAAAGCATGCCATATTAATACTAATCAAAAGATAGGTATAATAGCCATATTAATAATAAGCAATGGAGATTTCAGAACAGAGAAATAATACTAGGAATAAAGAATGTCATTTCATAATGATGAAAGGGTCAATTCATCAAGAGGTCATAACAATCCAAAATATTTATGCAAGTTCAAACTGCATGAAGCAAAATATTATATAACTTTGAGGAAAAATGGACAAATCTATAATTACAATTGAAGATTTCAATACCTCTCTCTCAATAATTGATAGAACAAGTAGACAGAGAAACAGTAAAGATAGAGACGACCTGAAAAACACTATCAACAAATGACCTAATTAATTTTATAAAAGACTCCACCCAACAACAGCCAAATCTATATTGGAACATTTACCAAGATAGACCATATTCTGGACCATAAAACAATTCTCACTAAATTTGAAAAACTTCAAGTGATACCAAGTATGTTCTCTTACTACAGTGGAGTTAAATTACAGATCAATAAGAGAAAGCTATCTGAGAAATATTCAAATATTTGGAAACTAAATTAACACATCTAAATAACCCATGGGTCAAAGAAGAAATCAAAAGTAAAATTAGAAAATATTTTAAACTGGATGAAAATAAAAACAAAGCATATCAAAATTTGTGGGATGCCACTTGCATTAGTCAGCCAAAGAGGTGCTGATGCAAAATACCAATAATCAGTTGGCTTTTATAAAGGGTATTTATTTGGGGTAGAAGCTTACAGTTTTACCAGGCTACAAAGCATAAGTTACTTCCCTCACCCAACTCTGTGAGGGTACCAGCTTCCTGGGTTCCTCTCTTCCCGAGGCTTGATTCTCTCCAGGTTCAGCTGCTTGTTCTCTCCAGAAGGCCAGCTGTAGACTATCAGGCAAATGCTTCTCTTTTTCCCGGGGTCATCTCTCCTCCCTCACAACCAAGCTCCTCTGTATGCTTGCTTACCCGGGCTCCAGCATTAAAATTCCAACATCAAAACTCCAACTCTGTCCTTTGCCATATCTTTTATCTTTGATTCCCACCCACCAAGGGGCAGGGCTCAACATGGTACTGACGTGGCCCAATCAAAGCCCTAATCATAACTTAATCATGCCCAGATGAACAGACCAGTTTACAAGCATAATCCAATATCTATTTTTGGAATTCAAAACTATATCAAACTGCCAAACTGCTACACCACTACAATAGTATTTAGAGTGATATTTATAGCCTAATACCTATATTAGAAAACAGGAAAGGCCTCAAATCAATGTCATAAGTTTCCAACTTAAGAAACATAAAAAGGAAATTAAACCCAAAATAAGCAGAAGAATCAGAACAGTAATCAGTAAAATAGAAAAAATTAGAAAAAATCAATGAAACCAAAAGCTAATTCTTTGAGAAGTTCAATAAAATTGATCAGAAAGATCAGAAAGAAAAAGAGTACAGATATAAATTACCAATATCAGCAAGGAGAGAGGTAACATCACTACATATTCTACAGATATTAAAAGAAAAATAAGGGGATCAAGATGGCAGAGTAAGATACTTCAGGGCACAGCCCCTATAGAAACATTGAACAACCAGCAAGAAATGCAGAAGAATCTTTCTCAGGACTTCAGAAAACAGTTAAAGGACTGCAATAACAAAAGAAATGCCAAATAAAAAAAAGCCTTCTTGAAAGCAGAGGCTCTCCTGTTACCCTGGCTGGCCCTCCCCCACTCCTCAAGAGCTTGATGTGGATCTGGCTCCCACTCCCAGTGACGATCCCTGGTCCTGATTCCAGAGGGAGCAGAGTGGTCCTTGTGCACATGCTGGAAACATGTGTGTCTGGCCAAATCTGTCCAGTGGTAGCTTGAGAGGCTTGCTGTTCCAGAACTTGCCCTGTATGTAGAAGGCAGCTCAAAGAACTCTCCTACAGAATGCTGTGGAAGAGGCAGTCAAGTTGTGCTGTCTGGGACAAGGGATTGCTGGCTATTGTACAAGTTGTGCAGTGTCCAAGACTGTGCGGAAACTCTTTCCGAAGGAAGAGGGGACATTTGTAACCCTGTGTAAACTGGGGAATTCCTTGGGCCACACAGGATTGTCCCCGATGAGATACATGTTCAGAAAATATCAGAAAAGAATCAGGGGTCCCATTGTATAGACAAGCCCTGAAGGAGAGCACTTGCATAGGTCAATCTGAAAAGACTGGAAAAAGTGTTTTCTTTTTGTTGTTGTTGTTAATCCCTGAAATTCAAGGAAAACTAGGACATAACACTACAAGCTTAAGTAACAGATGCCACAGTGAGTCTAAATTTCAGCAATAACACATTAAAATAGCAAAATGTCCAGGTTTCAACCAAAGGTTACAAAACACACAAAGAAACAGGAAGTGATGGCCCAGGTAAAAGAGAAGATTAAAGCATAAGAAACCATTAACAAGGAAGACCAGACCTGGGATATAACAAAGACTTTTTTTAAAAAGGTCCTAAATATGTTCAAAGAACTAAAGGAAGACATGGAAAAAGAACTAAAGGAAATAAGGAAAGCAATAGATGAACACAAGCAGAATATCAATAGAGATGGAAATTATGAAAAGAAAGCAAATTGAGCTGAAGACCACAGTAACAGAAATTTAAAATTCACCAGAGAGGGAGCAGATGTGGCTCAAGCAGTTGAGCTCCCACTTCCCACATGGGAGGTCCCGGGTTCCATTCCCAGTGCCTCCTGAAGAAACAAAAACAAACAACAAACAAAACAAATGAAAAACCCAACCCAGGGAAGCCAATGTGGCTCAGTGGTTGAGTGCCAACTTCCCACATATGAGGTCCCGGGTTCATTCCCTGGCCCCCAGTACCTCAAAAAAAAAAATTCACTAGGGAGGTTCAGCAGGAGATTGGAGCTGGCAGAAGAAGGAATCAGTGATCTTGAAGATAAGACAATTGGAATCGTTCAGTCTGAGGAACAGAAAGAAAAAAAGAGCAGAGCCTCAGGAACCTGTGGGACACCATCACACACTAATATATTAATTGTGAAAGTCCCAGAAGAAAAGAAAGAGAGAAAAGGGCAGAGAGACTATTAAAGGAAATAATGGCTGAAAACTTCCCAAATGTAACAAAAGGCATAACTATACACATCCAAGATGCTCAATGAACTCCAAAGAGCATAAACTCAAATAGACCCACACCATGGCATATTATATTCAGACCATATATTGCCAAAAATAGAGAATGCTGAAAGCCACAAGAGAGAAGAAATTTGTCATGTACAAGGGAGCCTTTATAAGATTAAATGCTGATTACTCATTGGAAGCCATGGGAACAAGAAGGCAGTGGGATGACATATTTAAAGTACTGAAAGCAAAGAATTGCCAACCAAGAATTCTACTTCTGGCAAAACTGTTTTTCAAAAATGAAGGAAAGATTAAGACATTCCCAGATAAACAAATCTGAATGAGACATCACAATGAGAAAGGCTGTCCAAAATATGTTAAAGAGAGTTCTGCAGGTTGAAAGGAAAGGACAATAAACAATAGCTAGAAGCTACATGAAGAAATAAAGATCTCTAGTGTGGGTAATGACATGGGTAAATATAAATGCCAGGACTATTGTTTTTTGGGGGGGGGGGGTTGTAACTCCACTTTTTACTTCCTACAGGATCAAAAAGGCAAATGCATCCAATGTAATGATAAAAATCAGTGGTTTTGTGTTTTTGTACACTAGTACTGAACAACCTGAGGAAATCAGGGAGAAAATTCCATTTTCAATAGCAACAAAAAGACTCAAATACCTAGGAGTTAATTTCACCAAAGAAGTACAGGACTTATATGCAGAAAACTACAAAACAATACTAAAAGAAATTTAAAAAGACCTAAAAAAATGGAAAGACATTCCATTTTCATGGATTGGAAGAATGAATATGAAGATGTCAATCTTACCCAAACTGATTTATAGATTCAATGCAATGCCAATCAAAATCCCAATAGCTTACTTTACAGAATTAGAGAAGGCAATTACCAAATTCATCTGGAAGGGTAAGTGCACCCGAATAGCCAAAAGCATTCTAAAAAAAAAAGAGCGACATGGGAGGAATTTCACTGCCTGACCTTAAAACATATTACAAAGCTACAGTGGTCAAAACAGCATGGTACTGGCATAAAGATAGACACATTGATCAGTGGAATAGAATTGAGAACCCAGAAATAAACCCTCACTTATAAAGTCAACTGGTTTTTGACAAACCTACCAAGTCCATGCTAATGGGAAAAAACAGTCTCTTCAACAAATGGTGTTGGGAGAACTGGATATCTATAACCAAAAGAATGAAAGAGGACCCCTATCTCACCCCCTATACAATAATCAACTCAAAATGGATCAAAGCTCTAAATATACAACCAGGACCATAAAACTACTAGAAGAAAATGTAGGGAGACATCTTCAAGACCTTGCACTAGGTGGTGGATTCTTGGACCTTACAGCCAAAGCATGTGCAACAAAAGAAAAAAATAGATAAATGGGACCGCCTCAAAATTCAACACTTTTGCACCTCACAGGACTTTGTCAAAGGGGTGAAAAGGCAGCCAATTCAAAGGGAAAAAATATTTGGAAATGACATATCTGATAAGGGATTAATATCCAGGATATATAAAGAGATGTTACAACTCAACAATAAAAAGACAAACGACCCAATTAAAAAATGGACAAAAGACTTGAATAGACATTTCTCCAAAGAAGAAATATAAATAGCAAAAAAAACACATGAAGAACTGCTCAACATCACTCATGATTAGGGAAATGCAAACCAAAACTACAATGAGATATCATTTTACACCTATCAGAATGGCCAGTATTAAAAAGACAGATAACTACAAGTGTTGGAGAGGATTGAAGAGATAGGAACACTTCTTCACTGTTGGTGGGAATGCAGAATGGTACAGCCACTGTGGAGGAATGTTTGGCAGTTCCTAAAGAAGTTGAATATAGACTTGCCACGTGACCCGGCAATACCACTACTGGGAATATACCCAGAAGAACTGAGAGCAGTGACACGAGCAGACATTTGCACACCAATGTTCATAGCAACATTATTCACCATTGCCAAAAGTTGGAAACAACCCAGGTGTCCATCAACAAACGAATGGATAAACAAACTGTGGTCTACTCACACGATGGAATATTATGCAGCTGTAAGAAAAAATGAAGTCGTAAAGTATATGACAACATGGATGAACCTGGAGGACATTATGTTGAGCGAAGCAAGCCAGACACAAAAGGACAAATACTGTATGAATGCATTACTATGAACCAAATATATTGTGTAACATATTGTTTGATTTAAAAAAAATTTTATATGTATCCAGTACATTTAATTGAGAAATGTATATATTTATTTATCTGTGTTTACTTTTTAGTTTTTAATTGTTTATATTTACAATTATTAAATGTACAAAATAAAGTCAAAAA
>JAQZBX010058608.1:0-17704 GCA_029593785.1 Cabassous unicinctus
TTACATCAGACACTTTGTTGAAAATAGATTAACATATAGTCATGGATCTATTTGTAGGCTCTGTATTCTATTTTACTCATCTATTTGTCTAAACTTATAAACAGATGGGTAATATACCTCAAAATCTTGTTTAGTGTAGCTGTACAGTAAACCTTAAAATCTTGTGATGTGACCCTACAACTTTCTTTTCTGATTAGTATAGCAGTTATAAGACTCTTTCATTTTAATATAATTTTGGAAGCTGCTTACTCATTTATCCTGGTCATTTATATATTCATGTATAACAAACAACTCTAAAACTTAGTGGCTGAAACAAGAAGTACTCTATTAGATATCATGATTTCTTTGAGTTAGCAATTTAAAGAGAACTTGATTGAACAGTTCTGCTCCATATGGCATGACTGAGGTCCTTCTCTGGTATTCAGCTAATGGTTGGTGTTTTATGGAAGGTCCAAGAAAAGTTTACTCATATGAATACTTAGTAGCTTGTCAGAGATGGTTGGAAGGCCAGATGCTGTTCATTCCCTCTTCTTCTCCATGAAGATATCGGGCATATAAGTGAGGTCTTTCCAGCAACTTTGTCAGATTTCTAAAATGGCAGTTCAGGACTGAGATGGAGGAGGCAAACATTGTCAGGCTGGTTAATACACACTCCTAGAACTCACTCAGCATCACATTATTATATTCTATTAAGTAAAGCAACCATGGTCTTGCCAAGATTCAAAGGGTGGAGAAATTGACTACATA
Organism: Cabassous unicinctus; assembly: GCA_029593785.1. NCBI lineage: Eukaryota > Metazoa > Chordata > Mammalia > Cingulata > Chlamyphoridae > Cabassous > Cabassous unicinctus. Next base: position 748 of record JAQZBX010058608.1, read on the forward strand.
TCTTGATTGAGGAGTGGTATAGTGATGTGGAAAATAACATGAGTGGAGATGCTGTTGTATCCAACTTTAGAAAATACTGTCACAGCACCAAGAAAAATACACATGCCTCACATGCACAAAATGCACTCATCCCTTCCCCAAGATGTCCCTCCCCTCATTATGGCATCAACTTCAGGGTCAGGATCTCAACTGCTAAAACCAGAACAAGTATGGATGAGGTTACTTGGGTGCAGTTCCTTTGTACAGTTCCTCAATGATGGCTCCCATTTCTTTAAAGATCTATGAATTAGAGACCTGCTATCTCTTTCACATGCCCAGGCAACAATGAGGGCCTAGGAATAACAAAACACACCCTCCTGTCCTAAAGGGTGGCCAACAGAAGGCAATAGTTCTTCCTCTAGTGCAATCTCCTTAAACTTCTATCTTCTATAAAGCACCTCATAATTCTTCCATCTTCTATTCATTATGCCATCCCAAAGCTGTTTCCACAGTTTTGGTGTTTGCAATAGTAGCACACCACTCTCATGGTATCAAAATTTATTTAATTACCTAGGCTATTCAAACAAATAAAGTGAAATTTTTCAGGTTAAACAATGGGAATTAATTTGCACATGGGTTGAGGCTGAAAACTATCCCATTAAGATGTCATCAAAGTGATGATTTCTTCATAAAGAATGTGGTGTCCTGGGGCTAGCTTCTGGTGATACTTGGTTACTCTGTCACATAGTTGGCACATGGTGACATCACCTGGTATCTCCCTTCTCTTCTAGGTTCCATCAATATCCAGCTTCTTGGTTCCTGTACTTTTCTCTTCTCTATCTGAATCTCATTCTGCTCATAAAGAACTCCAGTAACAAGATTAAGACCAATCCTGATTGACTGGGCCGCATCTTAACAGAAATAACCTCATCAAAAGTCCCACTGAAAATAGGATCACACCCAAAGAAATGCATTAAATTTAAGTACATGTTTATCTAGGGTACATACAGCTACATACCTCCACAGTAGTTATTCATGAAGGATCTGTGGAAAATCCTTTTATCTAATTGTTTGAACCCCTTTGAACTGCATGAAAATCTGATGAGTATTTTGCAAAATTTATATGAGCAGAAGCACAGCCATTCTGGAGTGACAGAGAGAATGGATGGAATGAAGGAAATAAGACTGCAGGGGCAGAACCATGGAAGCTGAATTCTGGAGCAAAGAGATCTCCTTGGCCCAAGAGAAATGATGCACCCTTATGTCTTATGAAAGCAAGTCACCTCTGCCCTTAAAGGGGCAGGTCATCTGCCCTGGTGCATGGAGAGGGTAAGCCTGCATCTTAATGTTCAGGGAAAAATCCACCACCCCAATGCTGTGGCTTGTGCCCTAGCATTCTTGGACAGGCTGAGTGCCATTCTGGTGCTCAAAGAAGGTAGGTCTTATAATCTAGCATTCATGAAAATTCTGACTGCAGCACAAAGCATTTAAAAGGGAAGGACTGCTTTTCCAGCAGATCTTGAGAACAAAGTATTCTCCACAAATTACTCTCAGACCTTTAGATCTAATGGTGATTACCCTTCAGTGTTTCAGACTTGCTTGGAACCTATGACCACTATTTTACTTGAAAATTATTACATCTGGAATGGGAGTGTGCATTAATCAGCCAAAGAGGTGATGATGCCAAGTACCAGAAATCTTTTGGCTTTTATAAAGCGTATTCATTTGGGGTAGAAGCTTACAGTTACAAGATCCTAAAGAGGCCAACTCAAGGTACCATATGAAGTGTTTCTCACCAAATATATTTGCCTGTCTCTGCTAGGGTTCAGGCTTCCTTCTTCCTCTTAAGGCTCCATGGTCCCAGCTACTTTCAATCTCAGCTGTAAGCTGGCATAGGACTTGTTTCTTTCCAGGCTCAGCTTCCATGTTTTCTTCACAAGGTCATCTGTAAACTATCAGGAAAATGGTTCAGCTCTCTCCAGAGCCCGAGGAACAAAATTCTGTCCCCTGCTCTGTCTATGGAGCTGTCTCTTCTTTCCTCTCTGTCTTCTTCTGTGTGTCTTCTTTAGTGAATGTATATATGTATAGCCCACCAAGTGGGTGGGGACTTAACCTGAGTTACACCCTACTGAAATTGTTGAATCAAAGCCCTAATCTTAATTAATTTAATCAAAGACATCTCAGCTAAATCTAATATAATCAAAGGGTATCATGCCCAAAGGAAAAGACCAGTTTACAAATTCATAAATAATCTCAAGCTGCTACATATTTACATTCCTATGAATTCCAAAAAGACATTAATATATTTCAATGCCCTTAAATCCTTTCAGTTAACAATGGTAAGTACAAAAGAACACCACAGTTCTACAAAAACAGTTTTTCTTGGGACAAAGTCCCATGGCTGTAGACCTGTGAAATTTACAAATAATTTATTTTCTTCCAAGGTACAAAAGAACAGACATAGGATAAACTTGTGCATTACCATAAGGAGAAATTGGGAGGGAAACATGAGTCACTGGTCCCTTAGAGTTCTTAAAACCTGCAGGTCATACTCCATTAGATTTCAAAGTCTGAGAGTCATTCTTAAGATGATAGTTTATTCTCATCCTTGGGTTCTCATGAAGGCCAGCCCTTTCCACAGATTTTCTCACCAAACATATCCTTGGTTCAACCCTCATCAAACCTCGGGTGGTGACTGAGCTCCAGACCTCATCCTCCAAGAGCATTGAGGTGATGGCCACTCTTTCCCCAATCTCTGGAGTACAGTCTCAACTCCCTTTGTACAGTGAGTTGGCAGTAACATTCACCCTAATCTCTGGTGTACAGCTCCAACCCTCTCAGAACAGTGAGTTGATGACCTGCCTTTCATAATTCCCAGGGCCAGTTCCACACCTCTTAGAGCAATGAGGTATCTACCTCACTTTCCTCAATCTATGGGAAATAGGCCCACCCATTTCAGAGCTTTGGGGTGTCAAACTCACTCTCCCCAAACTTTGGGGAATGTGCTTCACCTTCTCTGTAGCCTGGGGTGGCAAAACACTCCCTGAACAACAAGATGGAACATCCACCCTCTTCAAATGCCTAGGCAAACTCACCTTCTCTGTGCACATCGATGGGATCCCTCTTTTGGTCCAAGAAGATGTCTTAATTTCAGACCTCAGCTTCCATAGTTTTCCTCTTAAAGGTATTTTCCCTTCCATCTCTCCCCTCCAGGCCCCTTTTCATCCAGCTGACTGGTTTTGTTCATAGATCCCTCAGAAAAAGGTTGTTGGTTCAGCATGCAGGAAGCAGAGGTCCAAGCCATCAGGCAGTAAGACTTTCCAGAAGTCTTTCTTTAATTACTGCATTTTCAATCCTGGCTTACAAGTTCCAAGTTTAGTTAATTCCTCAAATGGGCCACTATCACCTTGATTTCCAGAGGCTGGGAATTTTTGGAAACATCCTTTGGATTCTTTGTGCTCAATAATTAAGTTAGCATTGTATCTCTTTCCCATAACATTTTGATATAATCTACAAGGGGAAGCCAGGTTGCATTTTCCACATTTAGTTTGGAAATCTCCTTTTCTAAATATCCAAGTTCATAATTTTCAAATTCTGCCTTCCACATGAAAGCAGAAGTCATTTTGTTAAGTTCTCTGCAACTTTAAAACACAGAACACCTCTCCTCCAGTTTCCAATAATAGTTTCATCATTTCCTTCTAAGACCTTATGAGGAATTACTTTAGGCTACATATTCCTACCAACATTCTTTTCTGCATAACAAATTACCCCAAAACTTAGTGTCTTCAAGCAGTACAATTTATTATCTCTACGTTCTGTGTACCCAAAAACTGGACACAGCTTAACGGTTTCGCCTTCTTGAGGAACTGTAATCAAGGTATCACCTCAGACAATAATATTTCTTCAAATATATTTTCTGCTCCATTCTCATTTGAAGAAATGCCTAAGTTTGCACTTCAAAGCTAACTGACATGGTCAATGGCAGTGTTGAGTTTCTTATGGGTTGTTAGACCAAGGGTCTCCTGTCCTCACTGATGGTTGACCAAAAGCCACCTTCACTTCTTTGCTATAAGGGCTTTCCCAATTTGTTTTATCACAGAAAACACGCAAGGACAGCCAGAGAGTGAAAGATAATGAGACAGAAGTCATAAGCTCTTATAACTTAATCACGGAATTTACATCCCAATATTTTATCCATATTCTATTTATTAGTAACAAGTAACTAGGTCCAACCCACCCTCCAGCATAGGGGATCACACAAAGGCATGATTACCAGTAGTTGAGCATTACTCAAAGTCATCTTCAAACTTGCCTATCGTTTTATCTTATTGTTATTGACTTGTAATTTAATTCTATTCTAGTAAGAGGACATACTCTATTATTTGAAATTAATTACGTCTTATTCATAGCCTACCATATGGTCTATTATGACTGTTAAATGAGTAATTGAAAAGAATGTATATTCTGTGTTCGATGGGTATAGCATTCTGTAAATGTTAATTAAGTCTTATTGGATGAGAGTTTTCTTCAAATATATTCTATAATTATTTATTACATCTATTAGTTCTATCAGATACAAAGAGGGCCACAATAATCACAAACCATGATTGTGATCTTGACTATTTTTGCTTATTGTACCTTCAGTTTTGTTTCATGTTTATCGAAACTCAGTTATTGAATTCATACACATTTAGAATTATTTTATCTTCTTAGAAAACAGAAGATTTACCATTATGTAATAACCTTCTGAAAGTTGAAGCTTACTTATTTATGATTAATACATCTATTTCATCTTTATTTTTCTTAGTGTTAACATGTTATATATTTTCCATTCTTTTACTTTCAACCCTCCTAATTTTCTAAATAAAACATGTCTTTTGTAAACATCAGGTAATATCTTATGTTTAAAACAAGTTTACAATATCTGCCTTTTAAGTAGAATGTTTAGTTCCTTTACATTTCATGTCATTATTGATATCACTGGGTTTTGTTATATCATTTTGTTATATGTTTTCTATTTTTCCCATTGTGTTTTATATCTTTATATCTACTTTCTTTACATCTTTTCATTCAATGTAAATTTTAAAAATATCTCATTATATCACTTTATTAGTATTTGTTTTATACTCTTCTGTGATATTGTTTTAATAGCTCATTTTTATTCTGGGGGCTGGGAAGTCTGAATCGTATAAGGCAGACCAAAAGCTGGAGACTCCAGTTATGGTGATTCTGAAAACCTGCAAGTTGAAACTCCACAGGGCAGGCTGAAAGCTGGAAACTTCATCTAATATGATGTTGAAGTTGATTCTGAAATTCCCAGGGAAAGCTGACTGACTGAAGTTGAGGCAGAAATTCTTTTTTAATTAATTTAAAATCCTCAATTCTGGTTTTTAAGGCCTCCAATTGATTTGAAGAAGATAATTTCCACATTGTTGAGGGTAATCTCCTTTGTTGGTGGTAGATACAATCAGTAATAGAAAACAAGCAATGGATTACAGATGCAAATCCAAGTGCAAAAGTCTCTCACAGTAACTATCAGGAAAGTACTTGTTGACCAAATAATTGGACAAAGTAGTCAAGTTGACACATTAAATTAACCTTCACACTACATTATACATCCTTAACATAGCAATATTTTAAAATTAATATAAAATCACTTATACATATAAATTAAAAATATATTGAAATTTTAATTCTAATTATACCTCATTACACTTTATAAAAAATTTTTACATATATTTTACTGCTACATATGCTATAATGCCTGAAAATGATGCTATTAATTTTGCTTTAAACAATAATATAAAAAAATATTTGGGAAAGAAAAATAGCTTCTATTTACCGTATATGTATCCTTTCCATTTTCTTCATTTTTCATGTAATCCTAATTTCAAAATGATATTGTTTTCCTTCAACCTGAAGAATATCCTTTTGCATTTCTTGTAGCTCTGTTGGCTGTGACTTCTTTCCGCCATAATCTTTCTGTGAAAGTCTTTATTTTGTCTTCATTGTGAAAGAACAATTTTTGCTGTTTCTTTCAGCATAATAAAGATGACATTCCATTTCTGTATCAATGTTTCTCTGGCCTAATTTTAAAGTTTTCCCCTTACCTTTGAATGTTATCAAATTGTCTACGTGTGATTTCTTTGTATATATATTCTTGGTGTTTGCTGAGATTTTTGGAACTCTGAACTTACAATTTTGATGAAATATGGAAAAATTGGGGGCCAATCTAGCTTCAAATATATTTTCTGCTCCTAAATCTCTTTCCTCTCTTTCTGGGACTCCACAAATGCATTTTAGAATGTTTGATATTATTCACAAGTCACTGAGACTTTGTTCATTTAAAATATTTTTCTCTCTACTTTATTCAGAAGAATTTCTATTAACTGGTCCTCAAATTCACTGATCATTTCTTTTATAATGCTGACTCTGCTGCTACTTTTATCCAATGAAATTTTGCTTTCAGAATGTGTTGTTTTAGTTATAGAATTTACTATTTGGTTCTTCTTGAGAGTTTCCAAAAATCTTAATCTTTTCATTTATTACAGTTTTTGATTCTAGATTTTTAAACATAATTTTCATAGTTGTTTTTAAGAACTCATCTATTAATTCTAATATCTGAGTCATGTCTGAGTCTGATTCTATTGACTTTTTCTTTCTCTTGATTGATGGTCATGTTTTTTCCCCTTTTTTATATGTCTAATGAATTTTTAAGAGACTTTACACTAGATATTTGGCATCATACATTTTAGAGACTCTATTCTGTTGTCATCTTCTGAGGATATTGAGTTTTGTTCTGGCAGACAGTTAAATTATCGGTAAATATCCTTTATCCCTAAGAGGTTTGAACTTTAGACTCTGTTAGGGTGAGTTCATTTTTGTTTTGATGTAAGTGTTTATAACAATCCTTAATTCTTAGATGCAGACCTTAATCTTGAGGCATGTGACTTTCTTGTGTTTCAGTGGAAATTCTGACACATTTAATGTCACTCCAACCTAGCAGAATTTGGACTTGAGACATTTTCTATACATCTGCACTAAGAAGCTGCTGAAATTTCTGCTTACTTCTTTTAGCTTCTCAGCATTTTTTTCCTGAGCTTCTGGTAGTCTCACCCTGTCCATATGCAATTCAGTAATCAGCTAAGTATTTGAGGGGAGTTTCAATGCAGATTTCAAAACTTCTCTTCTGAGAACTGTTCATTTCTTATATTCTTCTCTCCATCTCTAGCTTCTATGTCAAGTTCTGTCTGACTTTTAATTTCTCAACCCTTTAAGATTTCTTTTTATTCTGCTTAAACTCTATTTCTCATAGAACACTCTTTTCCACATAGTGCCCTTAAGGAACAGACAAATAATATGGAGGGTTTTTTAGTATACAATATATTATCCAGTTGCATGATAATGCTTTCTTTTGTAGCTTGGATAACAGAAGAAATGAGGCCAAAGGGGAATTAAATTCTATTTCATGATAAATCCATTTGAAGCCACAAGGAATTGTGTCTAATGGTTCATTTTAATCTAAATACACACTCCCTATTGGTCCTTGGCCTTGGGGAATCCTACTTAAAGTTATTTTAAGCAGCTTTCTGCTATTGTTATTCAGCATGGTCTTCTAAATTAACAGCTTTGATTGGCTTAGTGAAACATGGTATTCTACTCATTAATGTATTTCATTCATCTTATATATCCTAGTAACCATATCCCAATATTAGGCCAAAAGTAATCTATTCCTATATTGAGCCAATACCTGTAATATTTGGTGGGATCCACATGATCACTTTAATTTACCCATATAACTTTCTATAACAACATTCTCTTTTGCTGTATTTATTGACCATCTATTCAGAAAAGGCTTGTTTACCTGACCAAATAATGAGGCTGTGAGCCACAATGCATGAATCTATAAATATACAACCTTTGTCTGAGGTTTAGAACCAACTGTTTCCTGCCCTGCTAATTATGCTGCTCATACATCTGGCTTTTGAGAGGATTTAACATTGCATACTTTGACCAAGGTTTTACCATCCAGAGGGTGAAATTCAGCAGAATTCCATATTGAATCATATCCTTCAAGTTGGGAACTTCCATTGGGAAATCAGGTATCTTGTTTTCCTTTAGCAAGAAATGAATAATTGATTCATATCACTTAGCAACATTTTTAGAAAACTGTGCCTAAGTTTATATGTTGTTCTGAATGTTATGCTTATGAGTATGCTATAATTCTCCTGAGTCACCTCTCACAGATGTTCTGTAATACTATTTCTATTTTACTAAGGAGCTTTGTTATGCTGCTCCATTATTTTGTATATGACCCTCTGATATCATTCATGGCATAAAGGGCACTTGTGATGCCAACGAGTGCGTCTCTATGAAAGATCAATAACCTGCCAGTAGTTATGTTTCAAATGGTCTACACCTGGTCGTTGTTTCAGTGAGCCATTGACTACCACATTCCCGTATTTATCACAGGGAAGTAGTATTAGTCTTTTGCCAGAATCTCCATTCTGCATATGTTCATATAGCAAACACTTCAGAAATCAACTGAGCATTAGGATTATGGGCTTCCAATGGCCCTGCATAGGAAATTCCCCATTATAAATCTCTTAGCACTAGTGCCACCTCTAAATAACTAGTTTATATGAAGGATAGAAATTTATTCAGTACTATTTGTGGAATATTTCTAATGGTCATGACCTAATGTCTTTAATGGTTATTCCCAGGAACATGGCTGATTAGTTAAGACTTTGTAGTTTGGGAATATTGATCAGACCTACTTGGCTAGCAATAAGTACCATTACATTAAATCCAGCCAATTGCTTCTAGGTGATGTGGACTATGGTTATACCAATGAATTTTATGGAGGGGAGCCATTTGTTTTATTTTATTTACCATAAAATATGTCCCCTGGTCAAAGATGATCATAAGTAGGATATGATGGGCAATGGACAATGGATTGCTGGCAGAGAAGACAAGTACATATTTAGTATACAAAGAAACAAAGTCTGTCAACTCCAAACTGAAGGGTTTCAATGAAGTAAGCTAACACTATGTAATTGGGTAGTTTTCCAAGAAAATGATGCCATATTAGGGGCTCAAGCATTTTTAACATTCAGAAGTGAAATACCAGGCTTGGTGAAATGTAGATTATGGTATTCACTGAGTCCATGTATAGTGTTGATCTCTGCAACTCTGGCCATTTGGTAAATAGGTCCACAAATGTGGTTGGTGAATAAAGCTGACCAATAGCCACAAGACAGATCTTTCTAATGAAATTTTTGAGAAAATGCTATGCTGTGAATTCTCTTTTTACTTACATGGAAAACAATCACTGTTGCATTTGGTGCTCATTTGAAGAGAATCATCTACATACCATTCCTTCAGACTGCTTTGCCATAACTTTTTCCATTTTTTTTCTCTCTGAGCCATTTAATGGATTATCAAGCTTATTTAACATACTCCATGAGTCAGTGGTGATCCATAATTAATGTGAATTGCATATGAAGTAGAAAACCTGATATACTGCTCAAAATGCTGCCTACTGGGAAGATTTTTCTTACCCTCAATCTTTGACTGCCATCTTTGAGTGAGACAGTAGTTTAGCAATTGTCTACTTTTGGCTGTTGCTGGCATACTTTATTATCCAGAGTTGTTCAGAGAAATAGAACCAACAGAATATTTATTATAGACTTTTTTTCAGGTGACCATGGGGCTTGAGAAATCTTAATTCTGTAGAGCAAGTTGCAAGTTGGGACTTTGATGAAGGTTTCAATGTCTGACCCAGCAGAAGCTGGCTGACTGAATTAGAGATAGAAACTCTTTCTGACTGCCGAAATCATCAGTTATACCTTTAAGTCCTTCAACTGATTTCACGAGTCTTCTCTAATTATTAAAGGCAATCTTCTTTACTGATTGGAGATGTAATCAGCCTAGATGCAATCAAGTGACTAATAATTTAAATACACAAATACCCTACTGGTAACAATCAGGCCAGTGTTTGCTTGATCAAACAATTGGACACAAAATGCCAGCCAAGTTGAAAAGTGAAATTAACCATGGTACATATGCAGATTAATTCACAAACCAGGCTTGTTCTTAAATTTACTACTTCCATCCCACTGCTTTCTTTGATTTAACATTTCTGTCATTTTAATAATTTCTTGAATGGATATTTAGTGCATTGATTTTTCAAACTTTATTATTTTCTAATACGTCCAAGTAAGGATTTGGCTGACTTTTACAAGCTTTTGGTGGATTTCACAAGCTTTGATATATTATACTTACATTATCATTAAGCTCAAAATATTTTCTGATTTCTATTATTTTATCTATGATTTATTTAGAAATGTATTTTAAATTTTCAAACATTTGGGAATTTTCAATTTTTTAAAACTTTTCTATGTAATATTCCTGTTGTTCTGAGATATGCTTTTATGAATGTGATTCTTTGATATTTGTTGAGAATTGATCTAAATCCTTGAATATGATCAATTTTGGTAAATGTTCCATGTGCACTTGAAAAGAATGTAATTGTTGGGTGTATTGTTCTCTCATTTTAATAAGTCAAGTTTGCTAATGATGTTCTTTAATTTTCTGTCACATTATGAATATTTTATCTGTATGTTTTTGTAGTTGCTGAGAGTTGTGCTAAAATCTCTCTTTATTATAATTGATTTGTTTGTCATGTTAGGTCAATGATTGAAGAAATATCTTGAGGCTATGTTTTTAGATGTATTCAGTTCACAGTGGTTGTATATTTCTGCCAAACTGTTTTTTTTTTTTTAACATTCTGAACATTTTATCTCTGGAAATACTTCTTGCCTTGATGTTTATTTTTGTATATTATAATATTGTAGAGTGTAATATACTTCTTTTAGTTAAAATTTATGCTTTATGTTTTCCATAATTTTATTTTCACTTGTTATACTGTTATTTAAGATGTTTCTCTTATAAGGCTCATACCATTGAGTTCCTTTTAAAATAGGATTAATAAACTCATTTATATTAAATATAAAATTTATGATGTATATGTATTTAAATCTAGCATCTCCTTTTAGTTTTGTATTTATTATTATTATATATAATTAATATTCAATTAGCTTTATGCACATATTTCCTCTTCCATTTATTCTTCTTTCCTGTATTTCCTTGAGTCCAATTGATGAATTTTTCTTCTTCCTGAAGATCAGTCTCTAGTGATCCCTATATTATAAGTCTGTTGGTCACAATTTCCCTCAATTATTTTTCCTTTGGTCAGAAAAAGAAATCTTAATATTTTGCCTTCATTTCTGAAAGATGTTTCACTGATATGTAAATAAACTGGAATTTATATTCATTTTGCACTGTAAATATATCATTCTTTTATTGTCTGTTTTCATTATTTATCTAGTCTTATTGTTATTTCTTTTCATGCAATATTTCCTTAAAATCCAATCTTTGTCTATTTTTTTGTAGTTTATTATGCAATATCTTTTTAAATTTATCCTTTTTGAAAATTTATCCTTTTTTTAAATTTTATGCTTCTCAATGTTTAAAACACCCCATGAAATTACAGCTTGATTTCTTTCAACATTTATAAAAATGTTTCTTCCATTAACTCTTCAAATATTTTGCCTATTTTCTTCATCTTCTCTGTGTGGAATTGTAAGTAAACTAACTATATATTAGAGCTTTGCATTGCGCCCTTTAATCATTTTATGCTACATTCTATATTATCCATCTTTTTATTTCTCTCTGCTTAGGCCTGCATATTTTCTTTTAAACTCTCTTCCTATTTACACAGTTTCTTTTCAACTATGTCAATGAGTTGTTAAACCCAACAATTTCCTTTCTAATTTCAGCCATTATATATTTTCCTTTTCAAATTTCTTTCAGTAAAGTTGTTAGCCATTTTTGTGTTTTAATTATTGGAACACAATACACTTGTTTTCAATAGTTTTTTTTTTTTCATTATTTGAATCAGCTCTGAATATGTTTCTGTTGCTCTTGCTTTTTAACCAAAACTTATCTTCTCCTGTGTTTTGTTTGTTTTATTTGCCAGATTTTATATTTTAAAATTTGTAGTGCTAATTCAATATTTTTGATGATTTCATCCTCTTTATGATTTTAATTTTGTTTCTCACTGGCAGCTACCTTTGAGGAAATAAATATCCCAGAAACTTTGATTAAATCAAGGAATTAAATTATTCAAGTTGTGTTTTAAATCCCTTGATCACTACTTATTTCTGTTTACTCTTACTTCAAGTAAAGTCTTATGTGGTTGCAAACCAAAACTGGGTTTTTTTAAAGCCTTCTTTTCCTTGGTAGAATATGAATTCTATTTGTTGTTCCCCAGAGTAATGTGTTCATAGAAAGTTCCATTAAGATTTTCAGGCAATCTTTATTGGTATGTGGAATTAGCACATGGCTTTAAAGAAAATAGACCACAAATGTAGGGCTTAGATCTCTGGCTTCCCTTCTCTACAAAATATCAGCCCCAGAGATCTTTGATTACTTTTTATTTCTCTAATTCTTTTAAGCACACGCATTTTATGTTTTTTTTTTCCTAATCTTGTTGTTATTATTGGGAGATTTGGTGAAAACAAGCCAATCTTGGTTTTCCAGGAGATAAATATAATATTTATTTTTATTTTTCAAGTTTAGCAATAAATGTTTGTGAGAGAAAATTTCTATGGATTATTGTATATTTTGAAGCAATATACACATGAGATATAATTTTCAATGTATTCTTATTAGAGCATATAATTTAAGTTTTGTGGCTGTTAAAGTCATTATCTGATCAAATAAATTCTTATGCCTTATTCAGATAAGCATAAAGCATCAGGACTTCTTTGCATTCACCTGAAAGTAAGACAGAGACATATGCCCTATATTTATATTTGTTTTCTAGAGCTGAATCAAATTTTAGTCCACAGAAACCTTCACCATATCAACCATCTCAAATGATGATTTGGTCCACACACTGGTAACATCATGTTGGTGAAATCTGAATCACATGAAAATGAAATATCAAATGAATTATTTGAAATAAATTTCATGAAAATGAACTACCTCTTCATTAAAATTTTGGAAGATCTTGAAGTCAGGGACTTTTTTAGATTGTTCTTCAAATCAAGGAAAATTTTCAATGTATTTTGCCACTTACCAATACAAAAGGCACAGTGTTTGGACATATTCCTTAAGTTTTATGATTAATGCATATTACATTTAGGACTGCTGGATTTAATGCATTTATTAGATGAGGTAAAATCTTCCATCTTTTAGTGGGGCCTTTCACATGATAAGGATCTTTAGCTAGTTCAGATGGACATTTTTGTGTCTCTTTTATCTATTGCCCTAACGATACAGAATATCCCATATTAAACTCAATATATGTGGAGACTAAGATGGTTGAATGGGCCTATGATGAACCATGTTATGAAATAACAGTGAAAGTCCTTAGATATTTGAGGTAGAGAAAGTCTCCTGTTGGAAAAGTAGCAATTCCTTTATTGTAGAAACTATTGCTTAATTGATACTGCACTGAAATTACGGGTAAGAGAACATGGAAAACTAGGAGAGAAAATAATTCATAAATACCAACTCTGACCTTGTAGCCAGTTGCAGGAATGGTGATAATGACTTCTGTATATACTTTCTTTAATTTTGTGATCTATCTGTATCTATCTATCTATCATCTATCTATCTATCTGTCTATCTATCATCTATCTAGCTTATCTATTAATAAAAATACTGTCTCAGCACAAGAAACATATACAACTGAATCAGGAAAAGGAGTATGGAAGTAATTGAAAGCCTGAAATAAGAGTTGGACTATTTTAATTATGACCACAAAGAAGATAAGTGATTTGAATTCCCTTGTTAGGTGGACACTGAGGTACATTCAACCTTATATATGTATTTATTGAGAAAATGTAAAAAGTTGAGGAACCAGTTTGAAGTTCTATCCAAGTTGAGTTTTTACCCAACTGAGAATAAATTGATTAAATTAAGACACATCCTCAGATCAAAATATAAATCATTCTGTTGTGGCTACTCATGAAAACAAATGTCAAGTATTTTTCAAAATAGAACATCTTTATGGCTCCAGCTTATCCAGATGAAGACTTTGATGAACAACATGCACCTCAACTCAGAATTACTGAGCTACTGTTACCTGTCTTTTCAAGAACCGGCATGTGTTCTTAAATTCAATCCATTCCTGTGGATGAAAACCCATTGTAAATAGGAAATTTTTATGAAGCTACTCCAATTAAGGAGTGGAACCCCTCATTCCAAATGGGTCTTAATCCTCTTACTGGAGTCCTTTATAAATGGATTGAATACAGAGAGAGAGAGAGCTAGATAGGGATGATAGAGGTAGAGATAGAGATAGAGATAGAGAGAGAGATAGAGAGAGATAGAGATGATAGAGTAGAGATAGAGAGATAGAGATGATAGAGATACAGATAAAGATGACAGAGAGAGAGAGAGAGATAGGTAAAGCCATGAAAGCAAGAAGTTGAAAGCAACGAAACCTAGAAGAGAAGGGAGAGATCAACAAACCCTGCTTCATGCATTGCCATATGGCCAAGAAGACAGGGATCTCCAGTAGCTGGTCTTCAGGAAGAAAGCATCACTTTGATGAGTCTTTATTTAGACATTTTTCCTGGACTCTAATCATAAGCAAATAAATTCACATTGTTTCAACTAAGCCCATGTCATGGTATTGCTTTGAATGACTTAGGAAACTGAAACACCATGTCAATTTCAGTATTATTTTCAGTCTCTTTGCTCTCTGTCTCTATGCCTCTAACAGCTAGTAAAAGTCTGTCATATGGTGATATGGTTGGATAGGGGAACCTCAGATTGGTTCTCATTTCATTTGAATGAAATATTATTTTCATTGCCTATAGATTTCCTTATATGATGATTAAAAATAATTTCCACTTCATTTTAAGATTTTCTTTTCACATTACAGGTTTTTTTTTTTTTAATAACACTTTGTTCTATGCTAATTTTCTTGGCAAGACCTAGGTCTTTTACTTCTAAGGATTGTTGTAGGGGAGAAAATCTGTCTTGGAGAGCTTACTCCATTTGAATTTGTTCCAAATATTCAAACAAACTAATCAATAGAATGACCCAAGAGATTTTTGGCAACTCAAATTTCCGCACAGGTTGGATTTTGCCTTCAATTGTTATCTAGTAATCTAGATGTTTTCTTTTTATATTTTCTGTGGTATATATAACTCTCGTTGCTTGTGGGAATTTGTGGAAGGTGTTAATTTCCTGGGATGAGGTTGGGGAGATAGAGTATCAGGCTTTTAATTAAAGAAGCAGCAGCCATAGGAATATGCTCTTTGAAAGACTGAATGGCAAAAGAGTTCTTCTCTTAGCTGTAAGATATCTAGTATCAACATTTCCAGAAAGTTAAATTCCAGCATTTGCCTTGTTGGGTAAAATCTTAATGGCCAGAGCCATGAAGGTTATCCTAAATTTGCAAGAAAAGTAATTTTTGGCTGCTTCATCAAAATTGATTGCGAAGGGGCAAATTTAAAAACTAAAGTCAGTGTTTTTAAATTTGCTTGTGTCACCAAATAATGAGCTTGGCCAGGTTAATTTACTCTAATTAGGCCAATTTTTACATTTTCATGCCAAAATATCTTCTTTGTTTTCCTTTGAACACATATTCCCAGCAGATGAGAATGTTCAGCTATCTTTACACAATGAATATTGATATTTTATTTAATACCTTTATATTCTAGGCAGTCACTTTGGATATTTTTATAACTCACACTTATCTGAAATCCTGAGACGGTGGGAAGTCTTAGTGGAGATATGGAAAGTATAGTCACTTGAAACTATTTCTAAATCCATTGATCAGCAAACATTTTCATGTGTTTTATGGTCACAGATAGATATAGGAATTATCTACAGTTACCCTCAGGGAAAGAAGAACTGATTTTCAGGATGAAGGACAGGACTCAAGAAGTAAGTTCTTGAAAAAAAAAGTAGCAAAGGATATTCATTGAAAATTTATGTGATATATTGAAATATAAACACTATCTTACATATATTTTCACTAGAGGAAGACAGAATTGGGAAAATTAAGTTCCCCTCACCACCAAATTGGGAAAATTATGTATTCCCTCACTGCCAAATCTTTGTGAATGGTATCAACATGTCTACTTTAGAGGTTTAGTAATTCTGTGATTTTCCTCAAAAGGAAGTTTTGGTTTTCTTAAATCATTTTTCTCTGTTGTTTAAATTTGTCTTTAACTATCAGATCTAGTGAATGTGGTATCTTTTTTTTTTTTTTCTTTTTGGTTTTTTTTTTTTTTTTTTCCTTTTGGATTTTTTTTTTCTTTTCTAGGATGTACTCTGATTTATTTGCTGTGGCTTCCAAAGAAGCTTCTTGGGTAGGCCCAAGAAGCCTCAGGCAGTTGGGCATTTAGCCCCTCCTCACTAAAGGAAATTTTACTGAAGAAGTTTTTTAAAAATAATAATAGCCTTGCTTATTTACCTTAATATTCTTATTACATATAGGTATAAATTTCTTTAATAAAATCTCTCATTTTCAAGATAAGAGCTTTCTTTTCTTTCATATTCAGATTTTTAGCTCTACTTCTGATGTCTGGGACAAATTTTTTTCTGTACTTCTGCTTGCTTCTAATTAATACACCTCCCATCACAGGTAAAGATTACTATGCATAAGACATACAATTTGATCCTATGCCCAAAAAGGGGTTCTTGAATTATAAGCATAAATTATTTTTATCCTGGATCTTGTCTATAATTCTTACCAAATTTAAAAAGATCTAGATTATTTGTTTTGATTCAATATTCATAGTGAAGCATTCAAGAAAAATAATAACAGCAGGCAGAATTCTAGGCACTTTGTGTGTAATAAGACAACTCTAAGAAGGTTACTATTCCTATTTTACAAGTGATGAAACTGAGATGCAGGTGCAGACCTGAAACAGGTCTTAGAGAAGGGTAA
>JAQZBX010058609.1:0-17702 GCA_029593785.1 Cabassous unicinctus
GCATCTCACAATTCCTCCAAAACATATCCCTTATCCATTTATAAAATGATTCCAGCATTTTTGGTAATTGCAAAAGCACCACCCCAATCCCAGTACCAAATTCTGTATTAGTCAGCCAAAGGGGTACTGCTGCAAATACCAGGAATCTGTTGGCTTTTATAAAGTATATTTATTTGGGGTAAAAGCTTACAGATACAAGTACCTAAAGAATCCAACTCAAGGCTGTTTTCTCACCACAGTCTGTTGGCATGTATTGAAGCAAGATGGACAGCAATCTCTGCCTGGTCTCTTGGGCCTTCAAAGCTGCTCAGCTACTCTGTTCTCTTTGGCTGAAAATTATCAGGAAAATAGCTCATCTCTCTTCTCAGGGCTGCAGGATCAAATCTCTCTCCACTTCCATGTGTCTTCTGACTGAATGTCCATTTATATCTGCCCACCAAGGTGAAGGGGACTCAATGAGAGATGCCCTACTGATGTGGTCAAATCAAAAAGCCCTAAATTTATTTAATCAAGTAAACTTAAATTCCTTGCATTTAATACAATCACTGGGTATTGTACCTAGTGAAACAATCAGTTTACAAACAATCTTTTTTTGCGGGGGATTTATAAATAATCTCAAACTGCCATAAGATGGATAACACATCTAGCCATAAGATCAATGAGGAAATACATGGCTTGAATATTACTCTAATTAGAGATAACAGACATATAATGACTACTGTACCCCATGAAAACAGAATATTATTATTCTTGAGAGCACATGGATTATTCTCCAGGACATACTGTATTTTAGGTAACAAAACAAGATGCAATATATTATATTGAAATCATAGAGTGTATATACTCAAAACATACTGGAATGTAGCTAGAAATAAAAACACAGAGGAAGAAAAGGAAAAGTCACAAATATATAGAAATTAAACAACATGCTTTTAAACAACCAATTGCCTAAAGAGTAAATCACAAGCAAAGTAGTAAATGCCTTGAGGCAAATGAAAATGAAAATACAGCATACAAAAATTTATGGAATTCAGGGAAGACAGTGCTTAGAGGGAAATATAAGGCTCTAAATAATTACATTAAAAAAGAAGAAAGAATTCAAATCAGAGTCCTACTCTCAAAACTGGAAGAACTGGGAAAAGAAGACAAAACTAAATGTGAAGCAAGCAGAAGAAAATGAGTAGCAAACATTAGAACAAAGATAAATTATCATGAAAAAAATAAGCCATAGTGAAAATCAACAAAAACAAAGGTTGGTTATTTTCAAAGATCAATAAAATTGACAATCCATTATTTAAAATGACAAAGATAAAAAGAGTATACAAATAACAAGAATTAGAAATGAAAAAGGGAACATTTGTACCAGCCCAACAAAATGTAAAGGACTATAAGAATAAACTATGAACAATTGTATACTAATAAATTATATAACTTGGGTGAAATGGACAAATTCTCAGAAAAACACAAACTGCTTACATTGACTTAAGAAATAGCTAATTTCTCAATAATCCAATTACCAGTAAAGAGATTGAATCAGTCATCAAAAAACTCCCAACAAAGAAAAGCCCAGGATCAGATGGCTTCCCAGGATAAGACTTACTATACTTAATTTTTCTCCATTCAATTTAGTAAAATATGTATGTGTAGATGCCTATGATTTCTCAGGCCCTGGGCCAACCTTGGTTGTAACAAGTTGACTCAGATACAGTTTTTACCTTCAGGGAAATCAGCATCTGGAGAGAAGAGGAAAGGAGTAATTTATCATCTTCAGGCTGCAGTGTGTTGATATGATGAGCAATATGATTACACTGACAGGGCAATTTCAAATAATCATAATTTATTAGGCAAATATTGTTACTAACACAATTTTACAGGAAGAGAAACAGAGGCACAGAGAAGTCAAGTATTATGCCTAGATTAACCTGGTGGGAAGAAATCAAGCCCATTTTCAAAACAAGGATTTCTGATGCCAGAACTCACATTTTAAACACTGCACTTAACTCCTCGTTTTGTTCAACTTCTTGCAGTACAATGTGGTAGCTCTCAGAGCAAACGAGTCCTGACAGTTTAAGTCTCATTCTTCAGAGGCAAGGACATGATGAGTATAGTGAATCTGCACCTATCAAGGAGAATTCTATGGATAGAATCACTAGGCCAGGACATCTTCTTGGGGCTCAGGAAGGGATCTCTGCTCCAAGAAGAATCTATGTGTTCAATATATTAGGAAATCACAGGATTGAGTTTGGCTGTCAATTTAAAAATCATAAATATCTATGCACCTAATCAGGGTGCCACAAAATATATGAGACAAACTGTGGCAACACTGAAGGGAGAGATAGACGCTTCTACAATAGTAGTTGGAGACTTCAGTATGTCATTTACTTCAACAGACAGAACAACTAGACAGAGGATCAACAACAAAAGAGAAAAAATGAATAATATGACAAATGAGCAAAACATAACCAATATATACAGAACATTGCACCCCAAATCAGCAGGATATACATTCTTCTCTACTGCTCGTGGATCTTTATCCAGAATAGACCACAGGTTCTGTCACAAAACAGGTTTCGGTAAATTTAAAAAGATTGATATTATACAAAGCACATTCTCAGATAATAATGGAGTGAAGCTGGAAATCAATAATAGGAGGGAAATGGGAAATTCTGCAAATATATGGAGGCTTATCAACCCACTTAAACAATTAGCTGGTCAAAGAATAAATTACAAGAGAAATTAATAACAACTCAAGACTAATGAAAACGAGAACACAACTTACCAATACATATGGGAAGCAATGAAAGCAGTGCTGAGGGGAATTTAGAGGTTTAAACACTTATATTAAAAAGGAAGAAAGAGCTATAATCAAACACCTAAATGAACATATGGAGGAGCTGAGAAAAAACATAAAACTAATCCCAAAGCAAGCAGAAGGAAAGAAATAGCAAAGATCAGAGGAGAAATATATTAAATTAAGAACAACAACAAAAAACAATAGAATCAACAAAACCAAAAGATGGTTTTTTTTTAAAAGATCAAGAAAATCAACAAACCCTTAGCAAGACTAAAAAAAAAAAATATGAGATAAGATGCTAATAAAAAAATAAGAAATGAAAAAGGGGGCATTAATACAGTTTCACAGAAATAAAAAGGATCATAGGAGGATATTATGAAAAAGAATATGCCAAGATATTAGACAATGTATATGAAATGGAAAAATTCCTAGACTTATTGGAACAACCTACATTGACTACAAGAATTACAAGATATCAACAAGCCAATCACAAGTAAGAGATTGAATCAGTCATCATAAAATTTCTAACAAAGAAAAGCCCAGGGTTAGATACATTCACAAGTGAATTCCACCAATCGTTTTGAGAAGAATTAATACCAATCCTGCTCAAACTTTCTAAAAAATTGTAGAGGAAGGAAAATTACCTAATTCAATTTATGAAGCCAATATCACTCTATACCAAAGTTGGGTAAAGTTACTACAAGAATAGAAAGTTACAGACCAATTTCTATAATGACTATAGAAGGAAAAATTCTCACCAAAATAGTTGCAAATCAAATCCAACAGCATAATAAAAGAATTATGCACCTTGATCAAATTGGTTTTATCCTTCATAAATAAGTGTGCTTCAATTCAAGAAAATCAATTAACATAATACATCACATTAACCAATCAAAGGGAACAAACCACAGAATCATCTCAATTTACACAGAAAAGACAATTGACAAAATCCCGTATTCTTTCTAGATAAAAAAAACTTCAAAAGCATGAATGGAAAAAAATTCCTCAACATGATAAAAGACATACATTCTACACAATGAGGAAAAGTTTGAAAGCTTTCCCTCTAAAATTGGGAAAAAGACAAGAATGCCCACTGTCACCACTGTAATTCAATATTGTGCTATAACTCTATCTAGAGCAATTAGGAAAAAATAAGAAATAAAAGGCATCCAAATTAGAACAAAAAGAAAAAAACTATCACTATTCACAGATGACTTGACCTCATACTTAGAAAATTCTGAAATATCTATGACAAAGCTACAAATGCTAATAAATAAGCTCAGCAAAGTAGCAAGATACAAGATAAACATGCAAAAATCAGTAGTGCTTTTATACACTAGTAATGAACAATCTGAGGGGGAAATCAAGAAAAAAAATCCATTTACAATAGCAACCAAAATAATCAAACATCTATGCATTAATTTAAACTGGGATGGAAAAGACCTGTACACCGAAACTACAAAACAGTGCTAAAATCAGTGAAGACCAAAGCAAATGGGATTGGAAGACTAAATATTGTAAAGATGCCAATTCTACCAAAAGTGATTTACAGATTCAATGCAATCCCATTCAAAATTCCAATAGCCTACGTTACAGAAATACAAAAGCCAATTACAAAATTTACTTAGAAGGGAAAGGAGCCCTGAATAACCAAATCATTGTAAAAAGAAAGAAAAGTTGGAGGACTCAGGCTTTCTGACCTTAAAGCATATTCCAAATCTATGTTGGTGAAAATAACATGGTATTGGCATAAAGATAGAAACATTCATCAATGGAATTGAATTGAGAATTCAGAAATAGAGCCTAACTCCATGGGTATGGTAAAGACTGAAAGGGAAAGTTTAAGGTCCTGTACATCACTAGAAGAAAAGCTGAAAGAAGAAACACAGGATTGTATAGCATAGTGAATGCTCTTGTGGATAATGAGTATAGTTAATTATGCAAGTATAAGAAAGTTTATCTTTGAAACAATAAATGTTCATTGATGTTATAAGATGTGAATAATAGGATGATACTGGGGCAAAATTATAACCAAAGCAAACTATGGACTGAAGACAATATTAATATATTATGTACAGCAGGGGAAGTCTAGAGGGATTGAGAGGTATCTACTAAGGGGTAAGGAGGTTTTTTTGGAGCAATAAAAAGGCTCTACCACTGATTATGATGAATGCATAATTATGTGATTATACTAAAACCACTGATTGTACAACGAATATGGATTGTATGGTATATGATTCCATTTCAACAAAATTGATTAAAAATATTTTTTCCTGCAAAAATTATTCCTATTTGGGCAATTTTCTTAAATTGGTGGTCTACCAGATTGATCCCATGGACAACAATTTGATCACCTCTTGTCAGTAGAGTATTATTTTCCATTCCCAGCAATCTTAAAAAGCTTTCATTACTTTTACATACATTTTAGTTTCTTTTATTTTTTAAATTAATTTATGTTTTATGTTAAAGATTTTAAAAAATTTTTAAAGATGCTTTAGATTATAAAAATAGAACATAAAATATAGGGGATTCCCATATGCTCCACCCCCTCCCCTCCTACACTTTCCAACATCAACATCTTTCATTAGTAGGTTACATTTGATACAATTGATGAACACATATTGAAGCATTGCTACTAAATGAGGACTATAGTTTACATTGTAGTTTACACTCTTCCTTACAGTAGGGTTCCTGAGGGGCTCTAGAAATATCTAGACACTATAAGCAGGGCAGACAAGCTCAGGAATTCAGCACCCTATCAGTGGGACTTACTTTGGAATTTATGCTCAACAGTGTAACAGAGATTGACTCATTTATAGTTTCCCTACACATTGGTCTTCTGCCCTTAATATTTGAACCTATAATTAATACTACACTTATTAAATATATGCCCCAGAGACTTTAATTTTTGGTCTTTTACATTTTTCAGATAGTTAAGTAATTTAGCTGTTTACAAAATTTTATCTTTTTCTTTACTGCAATACTTTGTAGCAACTTTTGTGGACTAATTTTGTTATAAAATCCTTCTGTTCAATGTAAGTAGTAATTGCTTGTATCCTAATTTACTTTCTAGAATGAAAGGGGATGCATCTAGTTTTTAAAATTAAAATAGACAATTATTTTAAAATATGCTAGATATCACATCAATTTTCACAGTTTTCTTCCATAGCTAGTTTGGTAGGATTTTTTATTTTATTTTAATCAGGAAAGTTTGTTGGGCTGCATTTTACATATTAAATCTTCCCTGCTTATATGTGCAGATAAAGTAATATGTTGATATTTACATGTATGTGTATTTGTAAGAATGAGTGAGGAAATAGTGATAGGGAGAGACGGTTTTCATGTTTGCATATATTTTTGCAATAATATATTCCATCAGTATAATTTTTACAAATGTGCATTAGCTTCCTAGCTGCTGAAAATGTGCTATAGACTGGATTAAACAATGGGCAGTTATTGCCTACTGTTTTGAGACAAGAAATCCAAAATCAAGACATTAGCAATGTAATGTTTTCTCACTGAAGTCTGTGGTGTTCTGGGGCTGACTCAATTGGTCCTTTTCTGTCATGTGGCAGTGCACATGGTGGTGTCTTCTGTTGACTTCTAGCTTCTGGCTGCTCCCTGTGTCTTCTCTTTGCTTAAAAGAATTTTATCTGTGTAGCGTTATGGCCTACCCTCATTCATTTGGGGCACAACTTAACCAAAGACATATTCAAAGGTCCTGTTTACCAAAAGATTCATACCCATAGGACCCAAGATTGGACCTGAACATGTCTTTGGATAGGGACATGATTTAATCCCCAACAACCTGGTTTCCATGTATCTTCTATGCACCATCACTACCACACAAAAATCCAAATTGATGGATACTTTCCTTGCTATTTCTTAGGTACTAGGATAAAAAGTTTTCTAGTGGGTGAGGGCAGGTCAAATTGTATTATGCAGGAAAAAGAGCAACTCATTTCTGCCTGCTTAACTTTTCCCCTCATTTCCAACATCTATCATTCCAGTGCCCAGGACCTAGCTATATCTGTGAGGAAGGGTAGCATCAACTTTCTCTTGTCGCCATCTCTATTTTATTCCCTGATTTTTAGCACCTCTAAATGCTTTTTGCCTTGATGAATTTGGCTTTGAATTTAATTCTTTATCCTTTTGATATATGTATCATTTATATATTTTTGTATTAGCAGATGAACCTGTCCTTGAAATTTCCATTGTCGAGGTGCAAAAGCCTAATTATATTCTTCAGGTAAATTTTGAGACTCTGAATATAGAAAAGGTTGCTTTGTGTGCAGCTGTACTTATATCACTATTATCAATAAACCAATAAATCACTATTATACAATAATGTAATGTTTCCCAAATATCTAAGTAGAATTTTCTTGGACGTGATAAGTCAGAGTGTTAAAAGTGTTCTGTACTTTAATCAGATTTCATTTTTTTGCATCTTGATTTCTCTAGAAAAGGGACAATTATTTTTGTTTCAAGTCTATTGTATATTCAGTAACTGTATTTCATCAAAAACTATGGAAAAAATTTAAGCTTACCATAATTTATAATATGCATTCAGAGATGTGTTGGCAGGTAGATACTGTGAGAATGTCAAATATAAAAATATAAAAGTTGATAGCATTTCTGCTGGTGGCTAAAGAGAAAAAATCTACAAATACCCTGTAGTACCTGGATCATGAAAATAATATTGCTTTTTGTCTTGGCATTTCACAAATATCCAGAAAACAAATGATGTTTAATTTTCTTTCCCTGTTTAATGAGAAAATATAGACTGAACCAAAAGACTTACAGCAAACATTCTTGGATTTAGTTATTCCTTCATTAAATTATTCTACATGAATTAGGATTTATGATAAAATGTCTCAACCCACACCCCCACAAAAGTTGTATTTAATTTTTATCCCAAAACATTGGCACCTTTTTGTATATTATTCTTTCAAGAAGTTTGTTGATGATCAAAAAGATCTATTACTGCAAAATAAATTAAAACTTTATGTTATGAGACAGATGTAACTTTTAATATTACATTTTGTCTATCAACTTAAAGAGAGGAGTGATAAACAGCAAATAATAAAACATTCTGAGCATTTATCCACCTTTCACTTCCCTCCTACCCAGACTCCACCAGCCTCTGTTGAAGATTCTTAATTCCTTCCTTCATGTAATGGATATGTAAGTGGAATCTCTCTTGGCAAAATCCCAGGTGATAGTCCAGCATTTTTGGGCAGTGAGACAGCAAGAGAAAATAAGACAGTGAGGTTTCATTAAAAGACATAAATATGAAGATTCATATGAAATGATCACTCCAAAACATGACTTTTGATTTGGAGACATTCCCCAGTTAACTCTGGTAAACATGAAGTCATGTGCTGAAAATGGTGGGGCCTGGATGGAAGAATTATGGGCACTTGGTCACAACTGATGGACAATCTTCTCCGTATAGGATGTGAGGATTAAATGGAGACAAACTGGTTCTATGGAAATCCATGAAATGTAAAAACTTTCCCTGGTCTGAAGGATTCCATCTGTTTTCACAATTGATATAGAACATTGATTTCAATTGGTCTAGGAAAAAAAAAACATACAAAAAATAAACAAACAAGAACAAACTATATTTGACTGCCCTGAGAATAGAGGTTCTATATCATGTGAAGAAAATATTAGGCTCAGAAGCTGCACATACAAATTTTACATCTGGAGAATATATAGCCTCATCCTGGGAGAAGGGTACAGGTTCACTCCATTGCAGAATGCCCTGCATTATGCCACCACACTATATCCTGAATCTTCAAGTGTGCAGAATGGTGAAGGTATGGCATTATGTGTGTACCTAGGTTTCATGTGGGACAATGTGGGCTTAGACTGATATCCTCTAAGAGACTTTTCTGTACTTACTATAATGAAACTTTTCCATTTCATCCTTGATCATTATAAAAACAATCCTTTGTATCTGTATAGAAACAAGAATAAAGTAAAGGAACACTTGCTCATACTATTTCCTCCCTACCAGAACCAATGATGGTCTCTCCTGGTTGACAGGTACTTGTTTTTCTTTGAGATAGAACACTCACAGAGTTCCAAGCCAGCAGTTATAGACCAGAAGCTACAGACCAGAGGCAGAGCTATGTGTTCCTTAGGGCCATGGAAGTCCTACTGGGGACCACAAAAATGTCTTTGCAGCTGGTCCTGGAGCAGCTGTACAGTATCTTGGGTCTTTTCAGGATTCTGGAAGCAAGGCCCAAGTCTATTGCAGTTTTCACTGGAAATCTTACTATGTCCTATTTTGATTGTTCTCAAAGTACAAGTCTGGCAGCATAGTTTGAAGGAGAAAAAGCTGACCAAGCACATTTCTGAGCAACATGAAGAATGACTTAAAATCAATGAAAAGATTGGAAAGGTAACTGAATTATGTAAAGAGCTCAGGTCACCTACAGTGGAGACAAGTCTTCCAAAGGTACAAACTCTGTGCTTGGTAGCCCTTAAGAATGTTCACAGGTTCCTCTTCTCCTTGAAAAATATATTAGAAATTCTTGAAAAAGGGCAGGCAAGTAAGCTCACTAAATTTTCATTCAACAGAGTGATGATGCCTCATCTTTGAGGACATACACAGACTCTCACTGAGGCACCCAAATCCCTCCACTCCAAGGAAGCTGAGGCCAAAAACATCATAATTGTCTCTGGGGACAATGGAGAAAAATTCCAGGAAGAAATAATGGTTTGGACGAACATGCTCAGCTTCAGGAAACCCTAAAGCTGCTTGCTTTGAAAGATGCTAGATGGAATGAAAGCATACAGGAACTGAACTAACATGACAAAAACCTTGAATATTCACCAATGCAGATGGGACACTTTGTCAATGATAAAGGAAACCAGTTAACTTCTCTGACTGAAACAGTTCTGAAGATGATAAATGTCCCTGATGACTGTGAAGAAGACATACATGTTATCCACTAGGAATTAGAGGAAAAGTGTGAATCTGTGAATGGTGACAAGATTCATAAAACAGATGTGGATGTACCAAACCTCATCAATGCTGTAATGTTAAAAGTTACTTTAAAGAGCCTTGAAAGGGGGAAAATGTGATATATAAAATTTTTTGCAAAGAGAGTCAAGTCAATTAAGCATGTACATATCAAATTATACACTTGGAAACTGAGCAAGTATCTCTACAGCAGGAAAATGAACCCCTAGAAAAGCAGATTCAGAAGTTTCTCCAGAAACTGCAAATCCTTCCAGAAGTTCATCAACAACACCTCCTGCAACTTCACCATGAATCATTCCAGCAGAGAACTGACTGACCATTTGGAAACAGAGAAAATGCAGCATTGGCATAGTAACAGCAGTGCTTTGATATTGGTTGTAATTGAAAACAAGTGCAAAGCTGCCAATGTAATGAGTACCTTGCTTAGTTGTCAAAACTAAAGAAACCTTTGTTGGGCATAGAATTTGATAAAAGTAGCGTTTTTACACTGATAGTGAGTGAAAGCAAGAGCATAGGAGCCAAACATATATCTCACTTAACTTTTAATTTGAAGTACCTCCTGCATTCACAGCATGTTCTGTAAAACCAGTGTTTTGAAGCTGATTGTAAGTGAAAATGCATGCATAGCAGCAAATGAAACACAAATCTTATTTAGATTTGTAAATTGAAGAAACCACTGCTTTGGCATAGCATTTGGTAAAAGTATTGTGTTGACATTGTCAGTGAAAGCTAATGTGTAACAGCGAAACAAACAAATGTCTTACTTACCTTTCAAACTTGAAGTAACTACTGCATTCACAGAGAGCTATGTGAAATCTGTGTCTTGAAGTTGATTTTAAGTGAACACACATGCAAGGCAGCCAAGGAAACAAATTCCTTTATGGGTTTTCAAAACTGAAAGACAGACTGCTTTCACTTGGCTTTAGGGAAAAGCAGTGCTTTGAAGTTTCTTGTAAGTGAAAACTCGTGCATAGCAGCAGAAGAAACAAGGATCTTGCTTAGAGTTCAAAAGTGATGAAACGGTCACAGGGGCACAGTAAAAGCAGTGTATTGACTTTGGCTGTCAGTGAAAACAAATGCATAGCTGCCAATGCAATGTGTATCTTGCTTAGGTGTGAAAACTGAAGAAACCAGTGTTGTGGCTAAGCCTTAGGCAAAAGCAACCTTTTAATTATTGGTGAAAGGAAGCATATAGCAGCCAAACAAACAAGTAACTTACTTTCCTTTCAAAGTTGAAGTACCTCCTACATTCACAGCATGTTATGTAAAACCAGTGTTTTGCAGCTGGTTGTAAGTGAAATGCATGCATAGCAGCAAATGAAACACAAATCTTATTTAGATTTATAAATTGAAGAAACCAATGCTTTGGCATAGCATTTGGTAAAAATATTGTGTTGACACTGTGAGTGAAAACTAATGCATAACAGCGAAATAAAAAAGTTTCTAACTTACCTTTCAAACTTGAAGTAACTACTGCATTCACAGAGAGTTATGTGAAACTAGTGTCTTGAAGTTGATTGTAAGTGAATACACATGCAAAGCAGCCAAGGAAACAAGTTTCTTTATTGGTTTTGAAAACCATAAAACTGACTGCAATCAACTGACTTTAGGGAAAAGCAGTGCTTTGGAGTTGATAGTAAGTGAAAACACATGCATAGCAGCAGAAGAAATTAGAATCTTACTTAGATTTCAAAAATGAAGAAACTGCAACATTGGCATAGGAAAAGCAGTGTTTTGACATTGTTTGTAAGTGAAAACAAGTGCATAGCTGCCAATGTAATGAGTAGATTGCTTAGTTGTGAAAACTGAAGAAACCAGTTGTTTGGCATAGCATTAGATAAAAGTAGTGTTTTTACATTGATTGTGAGTGAAAGCAAGCATAGGAGCCAAACAAACGAGTATCTTACTTACTTTTCAAAGTTGAAGTACCTCCTGCATTCACATCGTGTTCTATAAAACCAGTGTTTTGAAGCTGATTTGAAGAGAAAACACACGCAGATCATCAAATAAAGCACTAATCTTATTTAGATTTGGAAATTGAAAAACTGCTGCATTGGCAAAGCATTAGGTAAAAGGAGTGTGTTGATATTGTGAGTAAAATCTAATGCATAACAGTGAAACAAATAAGAATCTTACATACCTTTCAACCTTGAAGTAACTACTGCATTCACAGAGATCTATGTAAAACCAATGTCTTGAAGTTGATTGTAAGTGAATACACATGCAAACCAGCCAAAGAAACAAGTTTCTTTATTGGTTTGCAAAACCGAAGGACTGACTGCATTCACCCAGCATTAGGGTAAAGCAGTGCTTTGAAATGGATTGTAAGTGAAAACTCATGCATAGCAGCAGAAGAAACAAGAATATTGCTTAGATTTCAAAAATGAAAAAATTGCAGCATTGGCATAGTAAAAGCAGTGTTTTGTTATTGGTTGTAATAGAAAAAAAGTGCAAAGCTGCCAAAGCAATGAGTATCTTGCTTAGTTGTGAAAACTGAAGAAACCAGTGCTTTGCCTAAGAATTAGGTGAAAGCAGCCTTTTATTTAGTAGTTAAACAAGCACATAGCAGCCAAACAAACAAGTACCTTACTTACCTTTCAAAGTTGAAGTACCTCCTACCTTCACAGCATGTTAAGTAAAACCAGGGTTTTGAAGCTGATTTGAAGAGAAAACACATGCATAGCAGCACATAAAGCACAAATCTTATTTAGATTTGTAAATTGTGGAAACCACTGCTTTGGCGCAGCATTAGGTAGCAGTAGTGTGTTCACACTGTGAGTGAAAGCTAATGCATAATAGCAAAATAAAAAAGTTTCTAACTTACCTTTCAAACTTGAAATAACTACTGCATTCACAGAGAGCTATGTGAAACTAGTGTCTTGAAGTTGATTGTAAGTGAATACACATGCAAAGCAGCCAAGGAAACAAGTTCCTTTATTGGTTTTGAAATCCATAAAACTGACTGCAATCAACTGACTTTAGGGAAAAGCAGTGCTTTGGAGTTGTTAGTAAGTGAAAACACATGCATAGCAGCAGAAGAAATTAGAATCTTACTTAGATTTCAAAAATGAAGAAACTGCAACATTGGCATAGGAAAAGCAGTGTTTTGACACTGGTTGTAAGTGAAAACAAGTGCAGAGCTGCCAATGTAACGAGTAGATTGCTTAGTTGCGAAAACTGAAGAAACCAGTTGTTTGGCATAGCATTAGATAAAAGTAGTGTTTTTACATTGATTGTGAGTGAAAGCAAGCATAAAGGAGCCAAACAAACAAATATCTTACTTACTTTTCAAAGTTGAAGTACCTCCTGCATTCACATCGTGTTCTATAAAAACAGTGTTTTGAAGCTGATTTGAAGAGAAAACACACGCAGATCATCAAATAAAACACTAATCTTATTTAGATTTGGAAATTGAAAAAGTGCTGCATTGGCAAAGCATTAGGTAAAAGGAGTGTGTTGATATTGTGAGTAAAAGCTAATGTATAACAGCGAAATAAACAAGAATCTTACATACCTTTCAACCTTGAAGTAACTACTGCATTCACAGAGATCTATGTGAAACCAATGTCTTGAAGTTGATTATACGTGAATACACATGCAAAGCAGCCAAGGAAACAAGTTTCTTTATTTGTTGTCAAAACCATAGAACTGACTGCAATCACCCGGCTGTAGGGAAAAGCAGTGCTTTGAAGTTGTCAGTAAGTGAAAACACATGCATAGCAGCAGAAGAAATGAGAATCTTACTTAGATTTCAAAATGAAGAAACTGCAAAATTGGCATAGGAAAAGCAGTGTTTTGACATTGGTTGTAGATGAAAACTAGTGCATAGCTGCCAATGTAATGAGTAGCTTGGCTAGTTTTAAAAACTGAAGAAACCAGTTATTTGGCATAGCATTAGAAAAAAGTAGTGTTTTTACATTGATAATGAGTGAAAGCAAGTGTATAGGAGCTAAACAAGTATCTTACTTAACTTTCAAAGTTGATGTACCTCCTGCATTCATAGCATGTTCTAAAAAACCAGTGTTTTGAAGCTGATTTGAAGAGAAAACACAAGCAGATCATCAAATAAAGCACTAATCTTATTTAGATTTGGAAATTGAAAAACCGCTGCATTGGCAAAACATTAGGTAAAAGGAGTGTGTTGATATTGTGCGTAAAAGCTAATGCATAACAGCGAAACAAAAAAGAATCTTACATACCTTTCAAACTTGAGGTAACTACTGCATTCACAGAGAGCTATGTGAAATCCGTATCTTAAAGTTGATTGTAATGAACACACATGCAAGGCAGCCAAGTAAACAAGTTTTTTATTTGTTTTCAAAACTGAAAGGCTGACTGCATTCACCCGGCTTTAGGGAAAAGCAGTGCTTTTAAGTTGATTGTAAGTGAAAACACATGCATAGCAGTAGAAGAAACAGGAATTTAACTTAGATTTCAGAACTGATGAAACTGTAGCAGGGGCATAGTAAAAGCAGTGTTTTGACTTTGGTTGTCAGTGAAAACAAGTGCATAGCTGCCAATGCAATGAGTATCTTGCTTAGGGGTGAAAACTGAAGAAACCAGCACTTTGGCTTAGTATTAGGTAAAAGCAGCCTTTTAATTAGTAGTGAAAGCAAGTGCATAGCAGCCAAACAAACAAGTATCTTACTTACCTTTCAAAGTTGAAGTACCTCATACATTCACAGCATGTTACATAAAACCAGGGTTTTGAAGCTGATTTGAAGAGAAAACACATGCATAGCAGCAAATAAAGCACAAATTTTATTTTGATTTGTAAATTTTGGAAACCACTGCTTTGGCGCACCATTAGGTAAAAGCAGTGTGATGACACTGTTATTGAAAGCTAATGCATAACAGTTAAATAAAAGAGTATTTTACTTAACTTTCAAACTTGAAGTAACAGCTGCATTCAGACAGAGGTTTGTGAAACCAGTGTCTTGAAGTTGTTTGTATGTGAATACACATGCAAAGCAGCCAAGGAAACAAGTTTCTTTACTGGTTTTCAAATCCAAAGGATGGACTGCATTCACCCATTGTTAGGGAAAAGCAGTGCTTTGAAGTTGATTGTAAGTGAAAACGCATGTATAGCAGCAGAAGAAACAAGAATCTTGCTTAGATTTCAAAAATGAAAAAAACTGCAGCATTGGCATAGTAAAAGCAGTGTTTTGATAGTTGTTGTAAGTGAAAAGAAGTGCAAAGCTGCCAATGTAATGAGTATCTTGCTTAGTTGTGAAAACTGAAGAAACCAGTGCTTTGGCTTAGAATTAGGTAAAAGCAGCCTTTTAATTAGTAGTGAAAGCAAGCGCAGAGCAGCCAAACAAACAAGTATCTTACTTATCTTTCAAAGTTGAAGAAGCTCCTGCATTCACATCGTGTTCTATGAAACCAGTGTTTTGAAGCTGATTTGAAGAGAAAACACACACAGAGCAGCAAATAAAGCACTAATTTTATTTAGACTTGTAAGTTGAAGAAACCACTGCATTGGCACAGTATTAGGTAAAAGCAGTGTGTTGACATTGTGAGTGAAAGGTAATGCATAACAGCAAAGCAAAGAAGAATCTTACCTTTCAAACTTTTACCTTTCAAACTTTTAAACTTGAAGTAAGTACTGCATTCACAGAGAGCTATGTGAAACCAGTGTCTTGAAGTTGATTGTAAGTGAATACACATGTAGAGCAGCCAAGGGAATAAGTTTCTTTATTGGTTTTCAAAACTGAAGAACAGACTGCATACACCCAGCTTTAGGGAAAAGCAGTGCTTTGAAGTTGATAATAAGTGAAAACACATGTATAGCAGCAGAAGAAATGAGAATCTTACTTAGATTTCCAAAATGAAGAAACTGCAGCATTGGCAAAGAAAAGCAGTATTTTGACATTTGTTGTAAGTGAAAACAAGTGCATAGCTGCCAATGTAATGACTACCTGGCTTAATTGTGAAAACTGAAGAAACCAGTTGTTTGGCATAGCATTAGATAAAAGTAGTGTTTTTACATTGATAGTGAGTGAAAGGAAGTGTATAGGAGCCAAACAAACAAGTATCTTACTTCCCTTTCAAAGTTGATGTACCTCCTGCATACACAGCTTTTTTCATAAAACCATTGTTTTGAAGCCTATTGTACATGAAAATGCATGCATAGCAGCAAATGAAACACAAATCTTATTTAGATTTGTGAATTGAAGAAACCACTGCATTGGCGTAGCATTAGGAAAAAGTGTTGTGTTGACATTGTGAGTGAAACCTAATGTGTAACAGCGAAAAAAACAAGTATCTTACTTAACTTTCAAACTTGAAGTAACTATTGCATTCACAGAGAGCTATGTTAAATCCATGTCTTGAAGTTGTTTGTAAGTGAATACACATGCAAGGCAGCCAAGGAAACAAGTTTCCTTATTGGTTTTCAAAACTGAAGGACTGACTGCATTCACCCAGCTTTAGGGAAAAGCAGTGCTTTGAAGTTGATTGTAAGTGAAAACATGTGCAGAGAAGCAGAAGAACAATAATCTTACTTAGATTTCTAAAGTGACAAAATCATAGCAGGGGCATAGTAAAAGCAGTGTTTTGACTTTGGTTGTCAGTGAAAACAAGTGTGCAGCTGCCAATGTAATGAGGATATTGGTTAGTCGTGAAAACTGATGAAACCAGTGCTTTGGCATAGCTTTATATAAAAGCAGTGTTTTTACATTGATAGTGAGTGAATGGAAGTGTCTAGGAGCCAAATAAGTATCTTACTTACCTTTCAAAGTTGAAGGCCCTCCTACATTCACAGTGTGTTACATAAAACCAGGGTTTTGAAGCTGATTTGAAGATAAAACACATGCATAGCAGCAAATGAAGCAAAAATTTCATTTAGATTTGTAAATGGTGGATATCACTGCTTTGGCGCAGCATTAGGTAAAAGCAGTGTGTTGACACTGTGATTGAAAGCTAATGCATAACAGTGAAATAAAAAAGTATCTTACTTATATTTCAAACTTGAAATAACTAATGAATCCAGAGAGAGCTATATGAAACCAGTGTCTTGTAGTTGTTTGTAAGTTAATACCCATGCAAAGCAGGAGAGGAAACAAGTTTCTTTATTGGTTTTCAAAACCAAAGGATGGACTACATTCACCCAGCATTAGGGAGAAACTGTGCTTTGCAGTTGATTGTAAGTGAAACCTTGGGCATAGCAGCAGAAGAAACAAGAATCTTGCTTAGATTTCAAAAATGAAGAAACTGCAGCATTGGCATAGTAAAACCAGTGTTTTGATATTGGTTGTAGGTGAAAACAAGTGCAAAGCTGCCAATGTAATTAGTCTCTTGCTTAGTTGTGAAAACTGAAGAAACCAATGCTTTGGCTTAGCATTAGGTAAAAGCACCTTTTTACTTAGTAGTGAAAGCAAGTGTATAGGAGCTGTAACTGTTGGGGAATTTGATGTAATTATGAATTCCAAAAATATAATTGGATCATGCCTGTAATCTAATCTGTTAATCTGGGCATGATTGAATTCTGATTAGGGCGTTGACTGGGCCATGTCAGTCAGTAGGGCATTAAGCCCCACCCCCTGGTGGGTGGGGAATTGAATATAAAAGGCAAGGCAAAGAACAGAGTTGAAGCAGTCTTTTGAGAAACAGTTTTGATGTTGGAAAGAAGGCCCCAGGAGAAGAGAAGCAAGCCATTTGCTTGATCACCTACAGCTGACCTTGTGGAGGAAACAGGAGCTAAGCCCGGAGAAAAACGCAGCCCCGGGAAGAGAGGAACCCCAGAAGCCTGAACCCTGGCAAACGCCGGCAGCTGTCTTGCTCTAACATGTGACAATGGACTGTGGTGAGAGAAGAAACTGAACGCTTTATGGCCTGGTAACTGTGGACTTCTACCCCAAATAAATACCCTTTATAAAGACCAACCCATTTTTGGTATTTCACATTAGCACC
>JAQZBX010058610.1:0-17703 GCA_029593785.1 Cabassous unicinctus
GGTGTGAATACCAGGACCTGAGGAACATTGAGGGTCATCTTAGAGGCTGGCTACCAATAGTCAAATGCCTTGCCACATGAATTGCAAAATAATCCACCTCAGAGTTTGATTCAGATGCATTTTCCCTGTCTATATTACTTCAAAAAGAACATTTGTTCATCTTGTCTTGCTTCCTCTCTAGAGAGCCCAAACACTTTTGTACAATATCACCTTAGCATCTGTGAGCAGTTAGCCTACTTTGTATCGGCAACATATTTGTAATTTTGAAAGTCATCACAAACATTAAAATTTTGACACTTCTGAGGAAAGTATAAGAAGATGTATCATCCTCTTGATTCAGCAGGGAAAAAAGTTGATGATCTATCTTTCTATGTTACACTTGATAGGCCTTGAGGAAAGAAAATAGACTAAAAAAATACTAGATGTAGACAAAGGAAAAAGAATCACTGCCTCTATCTACAGTAAATAATTTACTCTTAGACCTCAAGAGAGCACCTGATGTTTTTGCGTCTGTCTCTTCATATGTAAAATGCAGATGTCACTATATTCACAAATATAAAGAGTGAAGTCTGAATATAAATTGGGAACTGAGCTCTATTTTATACAGATATAAATTCTTGACTTATATAGAATAAGTATTTTCGAATAATAAACTTAACCAAATTCCTTATAGACATAGATTATTCATGTTTAACAGCCTCACTCACCTTTTACTTTATCATTCCTCCAATAACTCTATAAACACTGAGCCTTCCTTTCAACTCTAGCATGCCAAGATTCTCACTATTGTGAAAAAAGCTGATGTCATAAACACATTGCATTACGTATCACTAAGGGCCAGATACCATTCTTAGTTACACAATCTCTGAGAGACTACCAGCCTTTCTAACCTTAAAAGAGGTACATGGAACACCAAATCATGGAGTACAAAGAAAGAAGGGAAAAGAAGTGAACAAAGCCCAAAGCTACAGAAATTCTTAGTATATTTTTCATTATTAATCCTCAGCAAAGAAGCAGATGGTTTGGGGAAGCGAGTAGGCAACGGAGAGCTTTAAAATAATCAATTATTATTTATATCGTCCCTCTATATCATGGCACCTTTTAGTCCCAAACAATTGAAGAGAGGAAAATCATCCAACAGACCCCATTTTCCCCCTGCCAACATTTCTACAGTAAGATCTGAGACCCAAAAGCATAATTTCCCTGTAAGGTAGCTGTAAGGCAGCTACCTCTAAAACTGGCAGTTTCTGTCATTAATTCTTTCATGTTATTTTCATCTGGGAGGTCTATAATACATAAGAACAGCCTAATAATAATTAAGTAAAATCAAAGAGAACTTTTAAATCCCATGTGTTTTTATTGTTAGAAATCCTTCACCAGTAAAAAAAAAAGAATCAGTCAAAAGCATAAAGGTATCCTGATTTGAACTTCCCTTGTGTTTGAATTAGAGTATTTCTTTTGTAACACTCTCACAT
Source organism: Cabassous unicinctus (assembly GCA_029593785.1). Taxonomy (NCBI): domain Eukaryota; kingdom Metazoa; phylum Chordata; class Mammalia; order Cingulata; family Chlamyphoridae; genus Cabassous; species Cabassous unicinctus. The sequence goes on from JAQZBX010058610.1 coordinate 1,476, forward strand.
CAGGCTTCCACTTCTCTTGGCAAAATCATGAATTGGCTGATGCCGTCTTAGAAACTTTCCCATATCCCCTTCCTCATCACCACACTTCTCCTTTCATGAACCCCTCTTTGTTACCTAGGAGCCCCTCATGCTGCCTTCCACATTCCGCCTACTGCACAGTCATGTTCCAGATCCTTCATAATCCCACTTCTACCATTAAAATATGTTTATCTGAGACTTACTTGCTTTGGGGGCTTGACAGATGACTAATCTGAAAATATTTCCTAAAATGTTCATATTAGTCCTCATTCTTTCTAGAATTATCTGTTTTTTAAGCAGAGACTCCTTAAGACCCTATCAACTTCTCAGCTCAAAATATTTTAGACATTTTAGTGAATAGAGAAAGGGGATATTTGAGTATAACTGGCCCCTTTTCAAAAGTAAAGTCCTTTTAATCATTCCACTTGTTTAAGGTAACTGATATAGGAAAGCAAATCTACCTGAAATCATCACAGATAAGGAGTGTAACCCCAAACATCTAATGAATATCCAATGGCTTCCCACTGTACTTAAATTCTACACTCCTTTTCATGGCCAACAAGATCTGGTTTACCTTATCTGTCTTTACCTCATGTACTGCACTCCAGCCAAACTGGCCTGGCCTTCTGTCCTTGACCATGCTGAAGTGCAACCTCATTCCTGCCTTAGGCCTGCAATGCTATGCTCCAGTTCTTGGCAAGTAGATTACTCATTTGGTTGCCATCTCAAACATCACCTCTTCAGACAATCTAAAGTAACACCACAATCACTTTCTAGCACATGATCCTGTTTTATTTTCTTCATGGTATTAATCACTATGTGAAATTTTCTTGTTCACTTATTTGCTTACCTGCCCGTACCAGGCCCCCACCTAATGTACTCTTCAATGTCTGTCATGCTCATCATTGTATCTCTAGTGTTTTGCACAGAACCTGGTACATAATTGGTGCTCAATAAATATGTGTTGAATGAATGAATGAAGGAGTAGATGAACCCAAGCAACTCTAAGCTTAAGGAATTGAGTAAGAAACCCTTCTTATACTAATATTGGAAATGTAAGAGGGTATTAATATCATTATAACCAATGTAACTAACCTGTGTTTATAATACTTTTGTTGATAATGGACAACAGTATTGTTTATTAAAGACTTTAAAAATATTTAATTGATAGATTCTATTTGTCTTATTGAAAAGCAGTCCTTTGATAAGGTGTCACAAATGAATGCTAGTACCTGTTGGGAAATACTGCCAAATCATCTTATTCTTCTGTCAATGTTAGGAAACTGCATTTCCCCATCCCCAATTTTCATCTATTCTAGATATGTAGTCTCTATTGCTAGGACTTCAGAAGCCAATAAGCAACTTGCCTGTCACTAGCTCCAACGAATGATCTCTTCCCACATGCACTGTAGCTAAGCAGAGAAGCAGATCACATAAGAGGATAACCAACATAGCATGTAATATTGGTAAACCTTCAGCTTTATTATCCAACAAAGTTCATCCCAGCAGCCTGCCAAAAAGAAAATTTATAAAAGTCTAGCAATTTGGTTTTCTACCAGGCAGTTCCAGTCTATTGGTTGTAGCTTAGAAACAGACAGCTGAGAGCAGTTCAGCATACCAGCAATCAGATGCTTTTGTAGAGCCTTCCTTTTAAAAAGTAAAATTGAGGCAAGTCAATGGATTGCAACTCACTGAGTTTTCTTATGTTATCTATAAAATACAACCAATCCTGCCTTGCTAAAGTGAGACTATCTTTCCTCAACGATAGATTATTTTGGTATCTTTTCTTCTAAAAAATATTAAATCAACTAGCTTTAAAAACCCTCAACATTAGTAGAGAGAAAAAACCCACAAGTAAATAGGAACTAAATAACAATTTTTCTTTTAAGAAAAATAAGTACCTTGAGAAAATCTTATTTTGTAAAGAATTACAATCAAATTTCTTGAAACCATGTGTCCTGGGAAAACTTGATTATTAACCCTTCCAGAGGAACTGTTAACACTTAATGACAAATCACTATTTACAACTATTCTCCAATTATTTCACTATCAAATTTAACTTATTTAAGAAAATATACACAATCCCATTTTGGAATACAAAAGAAAAACTTCTTGGGTTTGAAGCAGGATGGAGGGGAGGTATCTGTTTGTTTGTTTTTAATCAAATCTCTTATAATAGCTCAATTATCATTAATTTGATATCCTTTGTATCTTTTTGTGCTTGTACCAAGATATTAATTTCCAGGGTAAAATAGTCTCCACCTAGCATAGACTGTAAAACTGTAATATTTTCTACATTCTTCATGGACCATTTAAAATCTGCAAAGTATGGGGAGGGTAAGAAATGTATTCCTGCCAATGGATAGCCACATCAGCAGTGCTGAAAACCAATCCTTCTGTTTCACTCATTGTGCCATACGGTTCTAAAAAAAAAAAAAAAAAACCAGTGAACCAAAAGTGCAGCCAATGCACCTTGTCAATCTTGGATTAGACTAATGCTTTGACATTATAGTAAGGAGAAGAAACTGTTTATAGATGAAGATATTCTCATTCTTCCTTTACCCTCCTACCTCAAGAGACATGTGCTGATTCATTAGAAAAAGAAAATCAGAGGTGTAAGGCCTCTTTTGTTTTACAGGGATTGTAATATTTTTTAAGCAAATTCATTCTATAAAATTATTATACATATGTTATAGTTCCAAACAAAAAAATCTCAGGTGTTTTGTAGTAACATCCTTTAAAGGATTAAGAATCATGGTTTTAAACCTTTTCCGATAAGTGATTTGAGTACTCCGAAGCAATTAAAAAGGAAGGCTGAAGCACCAAGATAAAGTTGTGTCCCCCTAGTGACCTCTAGGGTGAAACCAAGCTTTCACAAGCAAGACTTAGGGGAAGGAAAAAAAAAAAAAAAAGAAGAAGCATGTCAAAGCTCATTGCTCTGCTGTAGACCAAGGGGATATATTCAGTAACACGCCCCCTCCCATCTCAGAATCAAGGTCCTATTTTATATAAGCCAAGGTTGCAATAAGTCTCCGCCTCCTGGACCATCAACTCCATAGGGCTGAAACTCAACTTCACATGCCTCCTTTCCTCCTCTCCACCACTCCCAGGTCCGGTTCGTCTGTGCCGAGCCTTCCTCCTCATCTGGCACGGTACTGAGCCAGCTTCCACCTCTCCGCAGTGCTGCAGACAACCTATCGGGTACTGCTGGTTCCCAGCGAGAGCGAGGGAGCAGGCCAGCGGCGACCTCTATCAGTGGGCGCTGCGTAAACTGAAGGCTGGTGCACCTGCTCCTAGCGCTCCCGGCTTTGCGAGTCCCTGGACATCCGAAGGCTGAATGCCGTCCAGGAGGCTCCCTCCCGGATCCTGTCCTGGTCCGCGCTGCGATGGTTTAAGTCAACCCAGCAACAAGCTCTTCCTTCTTTCCTTCCTACCATCGCTTCGCCCCCCTGAACTTTCCAACTTTATAAGCACTGGTTCGAACGGAGCAACAGGGGGACGGCTCAACTGGAGTCGCTTCCTGCCTCGCCAGGTCGGGAAGAGGAGAGCCGCCTGCAGGGACCCGTCTGTAGCCAGTCCCCTTGACTATCAGGGAAAAGAAGAACCAGACAGTTCCACTCTCGTCCCGAGGATGGAGATTAGGGAAACGGATGCAGAACTTGTCATCCCAGGGATAAAGGGGCGGGGCGGCGCGCTCGCTCGCTCGCTCTCTCTCTCTGTCTGTCTGTCTACACATACACACACACACACACACACACACACACACACACTACACAGAGCCCGGTTCCAAGAGGGATGAGACGCTAGATTTCCAAAGAGCGCAGGAGCCAGGAGTCGCTTCTCTCCCCACTGCCCTGAGGGGAGAAAGGTGCAACAGCTATCCAAGCTCTAGGAGTAGGGAAAGGGGTGGGGGTGGGACAGAAGAGTCCCCAGGTTTCCCTAGGTTACAAAAAAAGGGACAAACTCATGTCGGAATGTCCCCGGAGGACAGGGGCGGCGCAGCAGTGCTAAGATCCTCCCTACTCACCAACCCCCGCCCCCTCCGGGAGAAGACAAACTCTGCCTCGGCAGGCAGCCTTCCACTTGGCCAAGCCTAGATGTAAACAAGCCCGCCCGTGGGTAGGACCGCGGGCGGGAGGTGGGATGGGGCGAGGTGGGGAGGAGGGGAGACTCACCCTTGATGCTGGGGAGCTCTCTCTTTCTGGCCATCTTCTGTCCCCTCCCCTCCCCCAGACCCCCCACGCGCTTCCTCCAGCAGCAGCCCAGCTCTGGGAGCCGGCGCCGTGGCTTCCAGGCGTGCTATCGCCGTCGCTCTCAGCTCAGCTAGCTCTTTGTTGCTGTGATGGCATCTGCGAGGCGGCGGCGGCGGCCCGGCTGCGCGCTGGGCTCTGCTCAGCTCTGGCGGGCGCCGCCGCCCCTCTGCTCTCCGCCGCGCGGAGATGCGAACCTCGCGCTTGCTTGCTCTGATGTGGCCGCTGTGGCTGCGGCGGCTGCTGGTGGTGCTGCTGTGCTGCTCCTTCTGGTGGAGAGGGCAGCGCTGGGTCCCTGGAGCGCCCGCCCAGCGCTGACCTCCCCCTTTCCCACACCCTCCCTCCCTCACTCTCCCACCCCCTGTGCCCGGTCTGAGCCGTCAGCTCCAATCCAACCAGTGACGACGCCGTCATCCAGCAGCCCCTGCTAGGGAAGGTGGCGGCGGCTGGGAGCTGTGAAGCTGGGAGACCGCGGCCGTCTGGGGCTGGGAAGGAGTCTCCTGGAGCCCGCAGTCTGCCAGCCTGCCTCCCGGGCCTTCGAAGCCCCCTCCCGGGAGGTAGGATGTGATGAAGGAGGTGGGGTGGGCCCGCGAAACGCAAGCGTCTTCATAGGCCAAACGAACTCTGGCCAACTGCGAGAGAACGAGGTACCAACGCTGGCCACCAAACCCCTCCGCTCTCCGCCACCGCAGCTCCTCCAGGGCAACAAGCCCGAATTCCAAGCAGGCGATGAGCCCCAGGGTGCGCAAATCCCTCATCCCGGTGGTTCCGAAAAGAGAATAGAAGAGAGGAGAGGGGGAACTGGAGACTGGTGGTAGGGAGAGAAATTAAATTCCGGTGAAAGCCCATCTCCATTCCCTTGGAAGAATGACCTAGTTATAGCCGTAAAGCTCTTAATAGCGATGGCTCAGGGCAGTTCCCTGGGGTTGTGGGAAAAGAAGAAAGTTCACTCAATCAGGTGTTGGAGGAACTAGGAGGGGGAGGGGTGTTTTCATGGTCTCCAATAGAAACTTGGTCCTACGGCCCGCATTTTCTTGCTCTGATTGAGGGTTTGCCTTTGGAGAATTTTCATTTTCCAGAAGTTGTTCTCTCGCCTGCTGATAAGGGATGAGAAGGAATCCCGTCCGTATACCAGAACTGCAAAGGCAGGCAAAAGCTTATGACCTGTCTAGGAAAGGTAACAGCCAAGCCTTAAAGAATGGCGGGGAGTGAGGGGATGGGGAGAGAATTGCCAGTGAGCGCCATGGCCTGGGAAGGATGCAAAATCCTTTTTCCTTGGCTGGAGCTGAGATTTCCCCCAAACCCACTTCTTACTTCACGGCGATCTTCTTAACACGTATCCTTTCCCCTCCTAAGCCAAGCACAGTTCCCAAATCACTCTGAGTATCTTAAACATTCAGCGACTGATGTTTAAGATACAATAGGTGTATAGCCAGAAGTTGCCCCAGCACCCATGTGGTATAGAACAACCTGAGTTCTGGCCCTGCAACTTCATGGCTCTGACAACTGGAACAAGTCATTTAATTTCTCTGCTCTTCAGTTTTATGGTCTGTAAAAGATCATCTCAAAGATTCCTTTCAGGTCTAATAAATGTTCCAAGATATCACAAGTTATTTTTTGCACTCTTTCCAAAACTGACTTTATATAATGTAATATTTTGAAGTAAGTATTGTGAAGAGTTATGAAATACCCATTTCCTCTCGCAACAAAGTTGTGCATCAGAAATAAAGTACAAATAGCAAAATAGGCCCACTCTCCAACTAAGACTAGAAATGAGACTCATTCAAGATTTTCCTCTTCCAAAAGGCTGTCTCTGATTTAATTCAAATCTACCCTGTTACCTCTTCAAACATTTAAGGTGTATAAATATTAGACTCTGAAAATATTTTCAGTCTATTTTATGTTTATATTTTATCAATAAATACTAATTATTGCCTCTATTAGAATAATGCTTTCCTGTTTATTCATTACTTTCACATACTTTATTTCATTTGATCCTGATCACCAACTGTGAATTTGAAGGGCAGGTTCTGTTTTCCATGTTTTAGAGATGAAAAAATAGAATTCATGAAAGTGCAATAACTTGTTCACAGCTTCAAGAACTTCAGTGCAGCCTTCTAACTCACTCCCAAGCTTTTCCCATCACACCAGCTGCCTATGAAAAAGAATATTTCTGCTTCAATATAAGAGCAGTTTTTTTTTTCTTCTTAATTCTTCCACATTGCCAATATTATCTTCCACAGAGGGCACTCACAATTTCAGTTGACTAATTATGTCTATTTTTCATACATGGATATGATCAACATTTTTATATTTGCAGGACTTCAAAGTGTTTTTACATGCACTATCTCAATTGAATGTCACAACAACCATAGGAGATCATCAAAAAAGGTTTATTCAGCCCCACTGAATAAATGAGAAAACTAAGACTAAGGACATTAAGGTTGTAACTACCCAGAACCTGGGCTTCCAGGCCAAGTATTTCCTGCATAGCCTGCACTGACTGGATGATTTTGGTCAAGGGTTGCAAACAGAATGCCTATTGGGACCAATAAGGCAAACTAAATAGCACAAGCAGCATATACATGTAGGTCATACCTGAGTGTGGGGTGGCGACTGTGGAGAACTGAGAGCACTTACATCACTGCTCAGCTGCAGGTTGTCTTGTGGACATGGAGATCTCAAGTTGTAAGGAGTTTGATTTTTCAAGAGGAATCAGAAATCTACATTTTCAGGTATATATTTTTTGTGATTTTTGGCTCACACTTGGGGGGAAAAAACAGTGCAGACTTAACAGAACACAGCTTCCAGCAATATGCATCCTATATCCTGTGTATCCGTGTCTATATCCCCATCAGTCAAGTTTTAGACTGTTTGATCCCAGAGAACTAGAACTGAATCCTATCCGTGGGTATAATTTTGATTCTGATGGCATCTACATGCCTTTAGAATTAGAGAGTATCAAGGTGTGTCCAATTAATGATAATTCATGATGATAGATTTGCAGTGATTTGTGTCTAAATTTCTCATTATTCTTGGAGCCATCAATGAAAATGACCATAGAAAATAAAATAGTTTTAAGACACATGTGATTTGGCTGGACACAAGGACACTTACACATTTTATTTCATGATGATGATGATGACAAGAAATTAACAATGATGATGACAAGGAAAAAATGGGCCTGATCTCTATTTTCCTTACATGAAGTTTCTGAATGTGCCTTTCAAAAAACTGTCATAGGAGGGAACTGAGGTGGCTTAGGCGATTGGGCGCCTCTCTCCCACATGGGAGGTCCCAGGTTCAGTTCCCAGTGCCTCCTAAAGGGAAGACGAACGGACACAGAGAGCACTCAGTGAGTAGACACAGACAGCAGACAGTGAGCGCAGACAACAAGGGTGAGGGGAATAAATGAATGAAATAAATCTTTTAAAAAAATAGCCATAGGAGATCCACACAATAGCCGAAAGAATATTGAATTCCCATCTGGGGAGCTCTGCCACATTCTCTAATGGGACAGCAAGAATCCTCCAAGTACAGGGAGTGCCTAGTGAAGGAGGATGGACCATTGCGACAGGCCCTTGATATTGATGACTGTATTTATGAGCGTTTTCTTTTGAAATTGAAACTTAGCCTATGTGGCCTCTCTCTAAGCCAAACTCAGCATATAAATGCATTACTTTCCCCACCCCACCCCCACCCCGGGATGGAACATGACTCCTGGGGATAAGCCTCCCTGGCACTGAGGGATTACTGCCAAGAACTAACTAGCAATGCACCTGGAAAAAGACCAGGACCAAAAGAGGGAAAGGATAAATACAAATAAGTTTTTATGGCTAAGAGACTTCAAAGTGAGTTGGGAGGTCATTCCAGAGGTTATGCTTATGCATGTCACAGCAGGATCTCATTGACTGCCACAGTAAATATTGCCTCAAATAGCAGGGTTCCAGAGGACTCTAGAGACATCCAGACACTACAGGCAGAGCAGACAGCTCAGGAGCTTGGTGCCCTGCTAGTGGGCCTTCCTTTGGAATTTATGCTCCCCAGTGTGACAGAGTTGGACTCAGGTGTGGTTTCCCTACACATGGCTCTTCTGCCCCTTCTGTTTGAACCTATAGCTAGTACTAGACTTGATAGATGTATGTCTAAGAGACTTAAATCTTTGGGCTGTCCATGTGCCAGTTGGGCCCTGAATCTCAACAGAGCTGCAAAACCTACTCTCCAGTTCATTGGACTCACCCTGGACAACTAACAAGATGATGATGGACAATGACCATCCCAAGGAACAGAGAGAGTCTGCAACTGCAAGCAAGATAGTCCCATCCATCTGCTCCATGGGATCTAAACCCCCTCTCAATTAGAGGCAGAGTGGGCATCACCATCCCAGAATCCTCAGGATTTAGGAATGAACAATGGACTAGAGTAAACTTAAGATTATTCTACTATAGACTTATTGTGATCCTAGCAATGGAAGAACTTTTATCATTGATGTGGAAGAAGTGGCCACCGGAGGTTCTGAGGGGAGGGGAAGGGTAAATCAGGTGTAATATGGGGACATTTTCAGGACATTGGAATAGTCCTAAATGAAGTTGCAATGACAGATACAGGCAATTAAATATTTTGTCCTAACTTACAAAATTGTGTGGGACAGAGTGTAAACTATAATGTAAACTGTAATCACTCAGTGGCAATGCTCCAATATGTGTTCATCAATTGTAACAGATGTACCACACTAATGAAGGATGTTTGTTAATGTGGGTAAGTGTGGGAGAGGGAGGAAGTGGGGCATATGGGAATCCCTATATTTTTTATGTAACATTTATGTAATCTAAAGTATTTTATAAAATTTTTAAAAAGTATTAGAAAAAAAGAAATGAGAGAAAAAGAAATAAATAACCATAGGAATAAAATGCGAACTTTAGTTAGACATAGGGGATTCTTGCCCTGGAAACGCTACCTATTGTATAGTGAAAGATAGCCAAAATGGAAGAAAGAAATACATATCACTCATGTGGGAATATTAAACAAGCTCAGCAGGGGAAATGAACTTGTCATAGAAATTATACTAAAGACCAAAATGAAAATATAATTCATATTACATAAAGCATGATTGTCATTAATTGTACATCACTACAGTTGCAGTTAAAAGGTTGAAAATATAACCTTCAGAAGACTATTTTTGGCTGAAATATTTTATATTGAATGCCTACCCATAAGTTAAATACCACAGTCTAGGGAAAAGGAAAAACAAAAATCTCACTGAGTTTTATCATGTTAATATAAAGAATGTAAAAAAAAAATCCAAACTTGCCCTACAATTTTTAAAAAGAAAACATGATATTCAAAATTTTTATATATAAGAAAAATATCATGATACCTCAGTGAGATCTTAAGGGACCCTACAATATTATGATTAGAGGTAAAGGAAGATAATAAATAGAAAGGGAAGAGAGTGGTATCAGCCAACTGGTGCATTTTTTAAATTCCTGAGGCACTGCTATATTCAAAATCATCGTTTGAAGGGGGTTGGGGAAACAAGCTGGCTTTCTTCCCCATCCTACACCCCTCTATGGAGGCAAGAACTTTATATATAACACTTCTTTCCCTTCTCTCTGATACCCAAGCTGACACATATATTCAGTACAATAAAATTTCACCTGAATTAAAATAGAGGATCCTGCAGTGAGACCCTATAGAATCTTTGTCTTTTACCCACCCTGATTTCCTCTTCAATGATGCTGACCTCAGAAAACCTGTAATTTCACTTAGGCATGTTTGAATTACACAGAAAGACATGACATTCAGAAATTCATGGGGCTAAAGTTAAATTCAAGGTTTCATAGATAAAAATCATCACAAAGAGACCCCTAATATTTTTCTAATTTCAGAGTAAACCTCTCCTACAGAGATAGCAGCCATACCCATAACAATACTAGCACTAAAAGAAAAGTATTGTGCTGAATCTGTGCATAAGAAAATTTTACTTAATTATACTAAGTTCAATTTACCAAAGATCATCTAACCTCTAGAAATACACCCCTTTAAAATAGAGTTACCAGAGTGTTTTTCCACACCCACAAGGAACTGTATGCTTATTACAGGGTAACCTCACAGAAATCCAAGAGAAACCACAGAAAGTATTTTAGATGGTCTGGATCAGCAGGGTCTCTGATCTTATTACCCCCAAATTCCACTGCAGGAAGTGGCACAGACCTGACCTGAGTAAGGACAGAGTGCTGTTAGACATTATATAAAGATAATCTGTTGTGTAAGATCCACAGCTAAACTCTCAAGGCTTTCTGAAAAATATATAAATAACTGAAATTGTTTTCTTTGATACCCCACTGGTCCTGATCAAGGACAGAATATTCAATCTGACCTTTCTAGCTTTCAGCTAATCATCTTACCCAAAAACTGTTCCCAAGCTATCTTCACTAACCACCCCCCAATTAAAATTTCTGTTTATAACTTTGTTCCTTGACTCAGTCTACCAACTGATACCCTCATATGTGAGTGAGCAATTTGCAGGCAAAATAAATGACACACAAATTAATAAACTAAGTATTTCTGAGATATTTTTGACAATGGATGAAACTGCATTTTCCCTTCTTTCCCTTTTCTATTCTATTTCTACTTATTCATCAATGATTCAACCCTTATTCAACAAATAGCTATTGAGTAATAGTATGTGTTAGTCACTGTTAGAGGTTATTGGTCTAAAACAGGACTAAAACAAGGTCCATGCTTTCACGGTATTTACAGTTTTAGAGAGGAAGCAGAATTACCCAAATAAAAAGATAATTGCAGGTTGTTATGAGTCCTATGGGAAGAAAAAGAACAAAGTGCCATGGGAGAGGGTAACATAGAACATAATTTAGGTCAGGGGTTCTTAACCTTTTGTATTCCATGGACCCCGTTCAGTCAGGTGAAAACCACAGAGCCCTTCTCTGAATGTAGTGGCAGATAGTTTTATGACACTCAACTAGAGTCATGCCTAACAACTACCGTAAGTTCCAAGTATGGATGAGCAAAAGTGATTTTTCAAGATATGCAACAACTGTAACGTGATATGAAATGAATACTACTGTAATTTATTGCATACATTCATAAGTGAAAGAAATGCTAGATTTCAGTTAGAGGTCAGAGAAAATAAAGACAATAAGTTGATTTTTTTCAAGTCAAGCTCATGAACCCCCTAAAATCTTTCCACAGACTTCTTGGGGGTCCATGGACCCCTAGTTAAGATCCCCTGAATTAGACTGAAAATGCCAAGGAAGACTCCTCTGAGGAAGTAATGTTTAAACAAAGAAATGAAGGATAGGTAGGAAGGATCCAGGTAGAATGAAGTGAAGACTGTTCCAGATAGAGGAAATAGCATACTCAAAGGCTTCCAACATGAAATTCAACATTATGACGGTGGTTTCCAAATGCCATAATGATCAGGCACTTCATTAATAAAAAGCTTTTTGCTCACACATCTCAAACTATATATATTTAGTTATTTTTAAATTGCATGTACTAGTGCATTAACATATTTTGCACATTATAAAACAGACAAAATTGAAAAAATTTTAAAGGATAAGTTTTTTTTAAATGGACTATCTTGAACACCCCCAACTTCAGAGACTGCTGCATTAAAGGAACTGAATGAAGGCCAACGTGGCTGAAGTTTAATATGTGATGATTTTAAGCAGATAAATTATATGATCTAATTTACACTTTAAAATACCACTCTGAACTCTGGCTGTTGTATGGGTCATTTGAATAAGCCAAACAAATTAATAATAAAGTTGTGGGGTTGGTTGAGAGTTAAAATTTGCAGAATAAGACTCAGATGTGCTCTGGAGCCCTCACTGGTTTGGAGAGTGATAATGAAAATTTTCAATTAAAAGTAACTAAGGACCTACAAACAGTTCACTCCATAGCAGTGAACACACTGGCACTAGATCTTCATTTCTAAATACCACTTTCCACTGAAGAGAAACAGGGATACTTGGAGAAATGACTCCATGTCTGGAGCAAGAAAAGGATGAGGTGACCCTAGAACATTTTCCTGTACCAGACATCAAGGAAGCGCTCAAATACTAATTAGGTCATATCAAAACAACACTTGAAGGGATTGTCCACTGATCAAATATATAACAATTTGAGCATCAAAAAGAACAATGGGGAAGCAGATGTGGTTCAAGTGGTTGGGAATCCATCTACCATATGGGAGGATCTGCGTTTGATCCCCGGGACCTCCTGGTAAAAAAAAAAATGGTGAGCAGGTGAACCGGGCTCGCATGGCGAGCCAGGCCTGCGCGGACACGTGGTGAGCCACGCAGCAAGATGATGACGCAACAAAAGAGAGACGCAGAGGAAAGTCAAGGTGAGATGCGCCAGAAACCAGGAACTGAGGTAGCACAAGTGACAGGGTGCCTCTCTTCCACACTGGAGGTTCCTAGGATCGAATCCCAGTGAAGCCTGGAGAAGAAAAATAAGAAGAGAAGGCAAGAAACAGACACAGAAGGTCACCCAGCGAATAGACACAGAAAGCAAGCAGGGGCGGGGGGGAGCTCATAGAACTGTACACCAAAAAGAAAAAATAATAAAGTCAATTAAAAAAAACAACAATGATAGAAATGAATTAATAAAATATATGAATGATAGAAATATTCATAAAATATATGAATTCATAGTCATATTCAAAAGATAGAAAATGAGCAATTTTTTCCTTAAGAGAAAGTGCTAATAAATGTAGAATTATGGAATTAGAAAATCATTTTGCAACGTCCAATGTAAAAACTAAGGATCATCAATAGATGATAAAACCATTGGGTAAAAGGTGATTGGGGAACACAATTTTCAGGAGGTCTCAAAATATTAACCTGAGGGAGCAGATGTGGCTCAAGCAGTTGGGCTCCCGCCTCCCACATGGGAGGTCCCAGATTCAGTTCCTGGTACCTCCTGAAAAAAGCAAAAGAACAAAAACAACAAGCAAAACAACAGCTGAGCATCTACGAGGTCTCAGGTTCAATACCCTGCACCCACTACCTCAAAAAATATATATATATTATCCTGAATATTATTATTTAAAAGAAAAAAAATGTACCTTTATGATGGAGATTTCCCATGATCACTTTAATAAACTAAATCATCAAACATAGAATCACCAATAGTTGAACAACTTATCATGTGCCTCCTAATTTGATGCAATAAATACTACAAAAAGATCACCAGTATAGTATTTTTGCCAAAAATGCTTAACCTAAATCTAATCATGAGGAAACAAATTAAACAAATCCAAAGTATGGAATTCTATAAGACAATTGATCTGGATTTTATTTTTTTTTAAATAAGTCAATGTCATGAAAACAGACAAGGGGACTCTTCTGGAAACTAAAGAAGAAAATACCAAATGTAATACATGGACCTAAATTGGATCGTGGATCAGTTGGGTGAACTATCTATAAAAGACATTTTGAGACAAATGGAAAAATTAGAGACCATATATTAGATATTCTTGATTGATGTGAATTAGGTTGAACATTTAAAAAATGTCTAAATAACAGCAATTTTATATGATTCAACCTGATATTGAGAAGTGAATGTCATGATGTCTGCAACTTGCTTTCCAATGGTTGGGCGAAAAAATGTATTGAAAGAGATGGGGGGAGAGACAGAAAGGATAGGAAGATAGATGTAGCAAATAAGGCAAAATGTTAAAAGTTGGTGAACCTTGGTAAAGGACACATATGGATATCCATTGTAAAAATCTTTTTTAAACTTTTTGTTGGTTTGAAATTTTTCAAAACATTAAGTTGAAGAAAAATGAAAATAAAAGGTGAAAACTTAAGTCTTTCCCAATTAAAGTTAAAATAGTGTGGTGGTTTAGATTTAATCCAAGCCTATGGGTATAACCCATTGTATGTATAACCTTTTGATGAGATTACTTCAGTTAGGAAGGTGTGGCTCACTTCAATCAGGATGGGTCTTAATCCTATTATTGGAGTCCATTATAAGTGGAGTGAAATTCAGACAGGAGAGAAAGCCACAGGAAGCAAGAGCCATCTACAGAACCTGGAGAGAAGGGAGAGAATAGTAGATGCTGCCATTTGCCTTCCCATGTGACAGAGGAACCAAGGATCCCCTGCAACTAGTCCCAGAATGCCAGTCTTTGGGAAGAAAGCATTACCTTGATAATGCCTTGATTTGAAATTTCTTTAACCTCAAAACCATGATCAAATAAATTCCCACTGTTTAACCTGACCCATTTCACAGTATTGCTTGAGCAGCCTAGGAAACTATAACAAATGGTTTTGTATAAACTCAGTCTCTTAGGTGACAGATCTTTGAAGGTTTTTCCCTTTTATCCTTTCTCCTCCTCTCACATCTTTTGAAATCTGTGCACAAAAGAAGTTTACATAATATCTTGGCAATATCAGGGTGAAGATGTTGGCAGGTCTGCATGTTGTCCTCTCCTGGCACCTACATGATATCTGTTTGATGCATAATTTGCCTCACCTGAGCTTTTGGGTACTTACTGTGAACACTGCTAAAACTATTATTGATGAGTTAGGTGTCTTGGCATGGGTTAATGCATAGTGGTTGCTCCCAAGAAGTTCATCCATCTCTTCCTGCAGACCAGCCTGCCTACACTGACTCTCTTTGATGCTGCTGATCCTCAGAGACTTAGCAATATCCTCTATCTGGACCTCCACTTTGAGTTACCCACTCACAGCCAATACTATCATGTTCCCTTTAGCAGAGACCTCTGCTGAGATGTCCTAATTATTGAGTGCTGTGACCTAGCTTATTTCTTAGTTATCTTCCATATCTCCTCAGAGTCAGTCAGGAAGTGATAAGTCTAGATCACTTCTACACCATGCACAGGCTATGTTCCACAGCAACAGCTCTGCCTAATGTGGTTCCTACCACTTTTAGACTACTGTGATCTACCAACCCCATCACACATTTCAACACAGGACTTCTTTCAGAGGCTTCCAACCTCTTGGCTTCTGATAGTCCCAAATTCTATCAAACCTATCAACTTACAGGAGATGCACTGAAGTAAAAGAGATTGTCTCATCTCTTGCTTGTTTCCTTCATATATACACTCCTTAACGCCTTTCCAAGAATATTCTACTTTTCATATGGTAGGACTTCTCTTGAATCATAGTCTCTATCCTTTCTATATATGGCTCATTTTTAATTACTAAACTCTTCTCTTGGCTTGTAAAGGGGAGTTTTTGGAATTTAGAAGCCAGAAACATCTTTTTCTTTTCAAAAAGCCTGATTTCAAGACAATTGTCTTACAACAGACCCAAGAAAGTTGGCTTCAAGATTCAAAACTAGGCAAAGATCCCTTTGCTCTAGGTAGATTCCTTCCCAGAGCAATAAATGCCACTGATTCAATGTGCAAGGAGTCACAGAGCAAATGATTTTTGAGGGATTAAATATTCATTGGCCAAAAATATTATCCTCATTAGGTTTACCAAAGCATATTGAATCAGGAAATCTGAATTCTAGTCCCAACTTTTCTAATGACTTTGTGACTTTGGGCAACTCCCATAATAAAAAATAATGGTAGTAGCAGCAACTATTGAGCTCCTATTATGTGTCAGTGATGCTAGGACATCAATGACACTGGATTTTAAAAATTCTTTTGGTGCTTCTGCTCCAGTCCCTCAATAATTTTTCTAAATCTTCACCATTCGTCTCTAATCTCTGTTCCCAGCATTCTTATATGAAAAAATAAACATTGTTTAAACTGCTATTGTGAGTTCACATGGCTAAGAGACTTCAAAGAGAGTCGGGAGGTCATCCCAGAGGTAATACTTATGCATACCTCAGTAGGATCTCATAGAACACCTAAGTGGATATCACCCCACACTGAAGGACCCCTAAGGGCTCTGGTGACACTCAGCTCCTATACAAGTGGTGATAGCCCCAGCGAATGATGCCTAATTAGTGGGCCC
>JAQZBX010058611.1:0-17701 GCA_029593785.1 Cabassous unicinctus
TAAAAAAAAAAAAAAAGACTGAAGGATGAGCATCACTGTCACCACCACAACACTGCAGCATCCCAGGTGGGCATACCTCCCCCCCCAGAGGTGACACTCATCAGTCAGGGCTCAGTGCTCCACCTATAGAGGCATTGTGAGCACATCATGGCACTTTGGGTGAGCTATTTTAACCTCTCTCTAGCTTAGGTACCCCATTTATAAAATAAATTAGGAAAACTGTATTGAATTTTTGAAGTACTCTGGTGAAAACTGATAGGAGTGGAAAAGCCCCGCTTTTATTTTATTAAAACACATTATTTCAAAAACAACTAATGTGTTACATTAGATGAGAGATTTCCAAGGTTTTGTTATTAGAAACTCTTTGGGTTTGTGACAACTTTACATCTCTCTCCTTTTTCCAAGTATATATATGTAACATTATATAGTACCCTCTTAGTGATAAAAGTGACAGCATGTTCATAAGAAAAAATTTAAAAAGTATGGAAAGTTGAAAAGATCGTGGATTTTTACTATAAGAAGCAATGCTACAGTAAAAGTTTTTATCCATGGATACATTCCAAGAAGCAGAAATGATGGATCAAAAAGTAAGCATTCAATTTTTTTATATATATAATTGTCAAATTGTCTCCAAAATTTTTGTACCAGTTTATGTTGCTTTGTCATGTTTATTGTGTTTCTATGCATTCTCCCCCAACACTGGGTGTTATCAAACTTTTAAGTTTTGTCAATCTCAGAGGCTTAAAAAAAGACATTTGATTGTGGTTTCAATTTGCCTATATTCAATTATGAGACAAATTAAACTAAGTTTTATTTTTACTTTTATTAAAGTCTATTAGAAGACCTTATATTGGAGGGAGTTTTATAATGTTACTTTGAAATAGCAGATTATACCCTGAGATAATCTAATAAGTTAAAGAGAACCTTAGAGTAGAAGAGTAAAAACAGAAGGGATATCTTTTAAGCAAGAGAAAATTTTATATTGCCAGTGGAAATGGGAAAGGAGAAAAAGAAATTAAAAGAAGTCATGGAAAATGGAAAACATGAAATCATACGGAAGAAATGATTTCTACTATAATAATAATTAGTTAAAATGCAAATGAAGACTTTCCTTTTCTGGTCCAACAAGTAAAGAACTTAGAAGTCATCATTCTTATCTTCACAACAAGAAAAAAGCTGAACAAACTGAAAATCAACCATTCTTCTTAGAAACACCAAACAACCGAAGTCACAGGGCAAATCACTGCCCCCCAAACTAGAGAGATGAGCAAATACAAAGAACCACAGCTTACCAGATACAGAAACCACCACTGGTGCCAGCATCAGATAGAAATATTTCAAAGGTAATTGAGTAATTGCTGGAGACTGATTGTGGACTAGCTTGAGAAATAAAAACTCTTGAGGCCCAGCCTTGGGGTGGGGGTGGGGGCATTTTTGTGAATTTTAACTTCAGGAGCCCCACCAGGTTCTCAAGGCAGAGGAAATAGCCTCTGACACCCACAGCTACTGCAAACAGTATACAGAGCTTAACTCCTAGCCAGGTAAATATAAAACCTTACACTAAAGACCTATTTTCCTCAGTTCCTTTTACTCAATACAGAATGTATGGTTTTCAACCAAAAATTATAAGGCATGCTAAATGCTTTGTCTGTAAAGAGACAAAGCAAGCATCATACTAGACTCAGATATGGCAGAGATTTGGGGATTATCATACTGGAAATTTAAAATAACTATTATTAATATGCTAAGGACCCTAATGGAAAAATAAACAGTGTGCAAGAACAGATAGTTAATGTAGCAGAGAAATAGAAACTCTAAGAAAAAATTAAAAGGAATGCTAGAAATCAAAAATGCTGTAACAAAAATGAAGATTGCCTTTGATGGGCTCATCAGTTGAGTGGACACAGCCAAGGAAAGAATCAGTGAGCTTGAGGATAAGTCAAAGAAAGAATCAGTGAGCTTGAAGATATGTCAACAGAAACTTCCAAAAACTGAAAAGCAAAGAGAAAAAAGAACGGGGAAAATAAGAACAGAATAGTCAAGATATGTGGGACAATTATAAAAGGTGTACTATATGCACAATGGGACTACCAAAAGGAAAAGAAAGAGAAAAGGAACTATTTGAGGTAATATTGGCTGAAATTTTTCCAAAATTAATGACAGGCATCATACCACAAATCTAGGAAGTTCAGAGAATACCAAGCAGGATAAATACCAAAAAATCTACACCTAAGCATATCATATTCAAACTTCAAAAAATCAAAGACAAAGTGAAAATCTTGAAAGAAGCCATTATTCATAGAAAAACAAGGATAATATTTACATTGGACTTCAGAAACCATACAAGCAAAAAGAGAGTAAAGTGAAATCAATAAAGTGTTGAAAGGAAAAAAACCTACCAAACTATAATTTCCTATCCAAGAAAAATTATCCTTCAAGAGTGAAGGAGATATAAAGACAAACAAACACTGAGGGAATTTGTCACCAGCAGGTGTGCCTTGCACAAACCGTCAAAAGTTCTTCAAAGAGAAATAAAATGATGTCGGTCAGAAACTCAGGTCTACAGAAAGAAAGAAAGCATTTGAAAAGGAGTAAATGACGGTGAAATAAAATCTTTTCTTTTTCTTATTTTTAATCGATATAACAAATAACAGTTTGCACAAAATAGTAATGGCAGCAATGCATTGTTTCTCATAGATAAGTGAAATGAATGACTACAATGTTACGAGGGGTGGGAGGAAGAATTGTGAATACTCTGTTACATGGTATCTGTGCCACCTATGAAGTAGTATAGGGTTATTTGAAAGCGTACTTAGATTAGTTGTAAATGTGTATTGCAAACTCTAGGGCACCCACTAAATTTTTAAAAAAGAAATATGACTGATATGCTAAGAGAAGAGATGTAATGGAATCATATAAAATTCTCAGTTCAAACCAGAAAAGGCAGAAAAAGAGTGGAAGACTTTTTAGGAACCAAGAACAAAGTTAACAGAAAAAAGCTGCAAAAATTATAGATATGAATCCAGTCATACCAATAATCATCTCTAATGTGAATGGTCTAAATAAACAAAAGCGATTGTCAGAATGAATAAAAGAACACAAGACCCAATTATATGTTGACTACAAGAAACCCACTTTAAATTAAAGACCCAGATAGATTCAAAGTAAAGGGATGGGGAAAGATATAACAGCTAACATTACTCAAAAGAAAGCTGGAGCAGCTATCTTTATCCCAGGCAAACAGGCTTCAGAGCAAGGAAGACTTTTGGGAATAAAGAGGAACATTCCGTAAAGGGGCCAGTTCTCCAAGATCAAATAACAGTTATTAATGTGCATGCGCCTAATAACAAGAGTATCAAATCCATGAGGCTAAAACTGATAGAACTGCAAGGACAACTAGACCAATACACAATTACAGGTGTAGACTTCAGTGCCCCTTTCTCAGCAATTGGCAGATTCAGCAGACAGAAAATCGGTAAGGATACAGTTGAACCGAACAGCAAAAAAGAGTAATCAATTGGATCTAATTGACATTTGTAGACTTCTTCACCCAACAGCAGCATAATATGCATTTCAAGCTCTCATAGAACATTCACCAAAATAGACACATTCTGAGCTATAAAATACACTTTAAATTTAAAAGAGTAGAAATCATGTAAAGTGTGCTTTCAGACCACAATGGAATTAAACTAGATATCAATAGCAGAAAGAGCTAGCAAATCCAAAAATATCTGAATGTTAAACAACACACTTCTAAATAACCCTTGATGCGAGAGAAATTTTTAAGTGTTTTGAACTAAATGAAAATGAAGGTATAACTTATCAAAACTTGTGAGGTACAGAAAAGCAGTACTTAGAAACTTTGTAATATTGAATGCATAAATTAGAAAAGAAGAAAGATCTAAAATCAATAATCTAAGCTTCCACCATATTAAACTTAAAAAAGAATTGAATACAAAGAAAGCAGAAGAAAAGAAATAATGAAAATTAGAGCAGAAATCAATGGAATTGAAAGCTGGCTATCAATATAGGAAAAATCAATGAAACAAAAAGCTGGTTCTTTGAAAAGATCAATAGAACTGATAAGCCAAGCTAACCAAGGAAAAAGAGAGAAGACACAAATTACTAATACCAGGAATGAAACAAGACCATCATTCTGATCCCGTGGCCATTTAAAGGATAATAAAAGAATATATGAACAACTCTATGCCTAGGAATTTGATAGCTTAGATGAAATGGACCAATTCTTTGAAAGACACAATCTACTAAAACTCACATGAGGAGAAATAGATGATTTGAATAGGTGTGTATCTATTAAAGAAATTGGATCAACAATTAATAATATCCCAAAACAGAAAGCACCAAGCCTTGATGGTCACGCTGGGTGAATTTCACCAAACATTTAAGGAAGAAAGTTTGATTCTCTTCAGACTCTTCCAGAACACAGAAGCAGAAAGGACGCTTCCTAACGCATTCTATGAGGCCAGCATTACTCTAATACTTAAGCCAGATGAAGGCATTACAAGAAAAGAAAACTACAGACCAGTATCTTTCATAAATGCGGGTGCAAAAATCCTCAACAAAATATTAGCAAATCGAGCCTAATAATGTATAAAAAGAATTATATACCATGACCAATGGGATTTATTCCAGGTATACAAGGCTGGTTCAACATTTGAAAATCAAGTAATGTAATCCATTAATGCAATCCATGACATCAACAGGCTAAAGAAGAAAAACCATACGATCATATCAATATGTACAGAAAAAGCATTTGACAAATCCAGCACCCATTATGATAAAAACTCTCAGAAAACTAGGAATAGAAGGGAACTTCCTTCTCAGAAAACTAGGAATAGAGGGGAACTTCCTTAACTTAATAAAGAACATCTACAAAAACCTACAACTTCTCTAGAAAACAAAAACAAAAAAAATATAAGTGTACAAGACAAAGAATGAACTCTAAACTACGGGCTTTATTTAATAATTAAGCATCAATATCAACATGGGCTCCTCAATTGCAACAAATGAACCACACTAATGCAAGATGTTAATAGCAGAAGAAACTGTGGGACAGGGGAGGGGCACTGTGTAGAAATAAATAACTACTGTACTTAAGCACAATTTTTCCATAAACCTGAAACTACTCTAAAAAATTAGCATCTGCTAAAAAGAAGTAAATCAATGAAAACAGAGATCAAAAGCAGAAGCTTTCAGTTTGAACTTAAGAATATATTAAGAAAATAAAAGAATATGTCATTTCCAAGAAACATATTTTTTTAAAAAGATATAAAGAGGTTTAAAAGAAAGTTATAAAACAGGATACACTAGCTAAATATAAACCAAGGTAAGACGAGGTCATAGTTTTAAGATTTATTTATTTATTTATTTATCCCCCCCTTGCTGCTTGTGCTGCTGTGTCCATTCACTGTATGTCTTCTCCGTGTCTGCTTATCTCCCCCTTGCTGTGAGGTCCTGCTGCATCAGCCCACGGCGCCGCGCGGGCCGGCCTGCCCTCACAAGGAGGCCCCGGGAAGCGAACCCAGGGCGTCCCATATGGTAAACGGGAGCTCTATCCATTGAGCCACACCCGCTTCCCGAGGTCATAGTTTTAATATCAGTGGAAGTAATACGAGGTAAAGGAAATCATAAGGAATATTTTTGGGGGGACAAAGATGGGCTATTTGCAACTGATATTGAACAAATTAGCTCAATATATGGAGAATAATAAAGGTAAAGGCCTACCTTTAACTTTTAATGATACAAAGGCAAAAATGAAAATATAAAAATAGAAGAAAATGGTGGAGAATTTCTTGAAAAAGTCCCAAAAGGCATAAACCATAAAAGTAAAAATTAGTGGATTTGATAACATCAAAATTAAAGATTTCAGGCCAAACGGTACTGTTTCCTAAGCTAAATGTTTTATGTGTATTCATTCATTTAATCTTTCTAAGACCCCTATGAGGTAGGAGCTGCTGTCCCCTTATTTTGCAGATGATGAATCAGATGGTCACATCATAGTGTAGGGGCCAAAAATGAACCCGAGCAGTTGGCTCCAGAGCCCTGGTGTTTAAACACTACCCTCCACTGCCTCTGGAAAGACAGTGTAGGTAAATTGAACAGATGGGTGAGAGACTGGGAGAAAATACTTTAGACTTACAGTACATCCGTGACTTACCTTATAAACCACACAAGAAACCCTTGCAAATTGGCAAAGGAACAAAAAGGAAATCCTGTAGAAAAGTGAGCAATGGTTACAAGTAGGTAATTCCCAGAACAGAAAACCCAAACTGCTCAACCTAGCTGGTGCTTTAAAAACTGTGCATTTTTTTAAACAATGGGCTTTACCAGCTTTGCCCCAGCACCTCCCATCACGTGTCTCTTGAATGAAGTGATAGATGAATGAATAGACACATTTCACACAGGAGGAGCTCACTGGCCCCTCTGTCTACCTGGACCTCTTCGGGTCCCAGGCAGGTGGCACTGCTGAACCTCGAGCCCCACTTGGAGTTGATTATCTTCCACTCCAACATCCTCAACTGGATGTTACTTCCTTCTCGTGTCAACTCCCAAAGTCGTTTGCTGATACCTCTCCTAGGGCACAAAACATACCCGGCCTTGGGACAGTAGTTATTTATTTCTTTGACTTGTAGCTTGGCTCCCACGGGCAGGAGCTGAGGCTCAGTCATCTAGAATTCCCTGCAGTTCTTAACATAATGTTTTGTACATAGCAGGAGCCCAATAAATACTTATTGCATGAAATGCCAGCCCCATGTGCTAAATCCCAGTGAGTAGTCAGGAAACCATAGGAGCTTTGAAAAGGAAGAATAATTAGGGAGAAAAACAAGGAAATGGGACTAGATCAGCAGTTTCTGAAGTGTGCTCCACAGGACACACATCGTATAAAATACTACCTGAAGAAAAGGTCCTGGGTCAAATAGGTTTGGAGGGCTCCACGAAATATACCTCCCTCCCACCCACCCACCCGGTCCCCTGGAGAACCCGCTTGCAGCGGCTTGCAGAAGTCAAGGCTTACATTTTTAGGAATTTTGTGAGCCAGCTGTAAAACACAGTCATCATTAAGAATTCAAGTATATAAATCTACAATGAAATAAATTGTATTAAAAAGAAAGGCAATAAGTCCTCAAAGCATTACTTCCTAATTCTTTTACTACTTTTATTCTTGTCTGTAGTCTTGGGTTAAGTCTATCGTATCAGTACGATAGACTTGTATCACCATGGCATGCTACTGTACAGTCTTCACAACTTAAACAATCCTCGGTGATATGCTGGCAGCCTGAGACCTGATACGGCGGGAGTATTTAAAATGCAGGAATCAGAACATGCTACAAAGCAGGGCTTTTTCTCCAGAGAGCTGGCTGTTAAACATTCAGCAGCACACTCTGGTCACAAACACGTCACAGCAAGCACACCTGTTTCACTAAGTCACTTGTTCCCAACTTTATTTGACCATGAAATTCTTTTAATGCGTAACATCTATTAGCATCGGCGAGACACATGCTCTGAGAAAAACTGGGCCAGATGATGGCTAAGGTCATTTCCAGCTCTTTCCACACATGTAAATGGCAAGCTTTCACATATAAACTTACTACCCCCACGTCTTAGTGTTTCAACTATTGGGGATATGGATAAGGTTAACCAGTCTTCCCTTTGAAAACAAAGTCAAATGATTTAAAAGATTTTCTACCTCTCAGGAAGGGCCTAACCAATTTATTTTTGATTCCTCAGTCCCAAGCAAATTAGTTAAGGGCACAATATTATATAGAAAGAGCCTATTCATGTTCCATCACCTGGCAAGGAACTCGATGCCTCTTCGTGTGCAAAATGGGGTGCTTCGTGGGATTTTTGAGAGAGCAGACCAAGATTATATATGAGGCACTGCTTGGAAAGCAGAGCAGTTATTACATATAAACGGAAATACGATTTGGGTGTTTCTCTCTGGAAGTGGTGAGATAAATATGTTTCATAAACAATTTTTAGCTGAGTGTGCCTGAGCTCAGAAGCCTTCTCCCAAATGCCCCTAGCAAAGTGGAGAAAGCTTTGGCTCAAGCTCCAAAGTAACCTAACTGGGCTCCGAACGTGTCAGCTCAAAGTAATTAAGATGCCTCCTGGCCCTGGGACAGCTCAGAGGAAACTGCAGATATGTTTTCAAAAGATCTAATCAAAGCCAATTGTGTGCAGACAGCAAATGTGACCGAGGCTGGGTGGTCCCGGTACAGATGGAATTTGTGGACGAGTGTTTGCAAGAAGTGGCCCCAGTCACCGTGTGCCTTTGCAGAGTCCACATATGACTCACAGGCCAGCTTTCCGCCGCAAGGACCCACGTGGGAGTAATATTTTCATGAACAGGGTCATTTCCATTCTTGCCAAGGATCTAGAAATGTTAACCTGTCCCTAAGAAGTCTTGTTTCAAAGACGTGGAGGAGAGAAGGAGGGCAAACCGCCCTGCGCTCGCTTTCTCTCTTTGATCTCGAAGCCCGGGATAGGATGGCAGGACGCCCTGCGCAGGCTTCCTGCTGGCCCCTGCCCAAGCACTGGGGTCTCCATCCGAGGGCTACGGCATAGCCCTTCCCCCGGGGCCTTGGCCCGCAGTGGTGACATCCAAGCCGCTGAACAACCCGAGCCCCACGGCGCCGGCCAGCTGGGGCAGAGGCCCCCCGTGGGGCTGCGTGGGACCCGGGAGTGGCAGGACCAATGTGAGGTGGGGGTGGGGGTGGGGGTGGGATAAGGGTGGGGGTGGGGGCAGGGTGGGTGAAGGCGGGACTCATCACCAGCACAGGTGGACCCATCCCATTATCTTTTTTTTTTAACCCCCACCACCACCACCGTTTTTACTGTTTCTGTGTCCATTTGCTGGGCAATTCTCTGTGTCTGTTTCCTGCCCTCTCTTCTCATCCTTCTACTCCTGTCTTCACCAGGATTTGATCCTCAGAGCCTCCGATGTGGGAGAGAGGTGTCCTACCACCTGTGCCACCTTAGTTTCTGGTTTTTTGGCGTGTCTCGTCTTGGCTCTCCCTTGTGTCGCTCTCCTGCCACAGCATCATCTTGTTGTGTAGCTCGCAGGGCCTGGCACACCCACACACGGGGCCTGGCGGCACACCTGCTCGCAGGACCTGGCGGCCTATGCACCGTCTATATTTTTCTTTATTTTTACCGGGAGGTCCCAGGGATTGAACCCAGGTCCCTCCACATGGGAGACAGACGCCCAATCATTTGAGCCACATCTGCCCCCCATCCCATTATCTTGACAACGAACAGGATGATGGTGTCAATGCTCCCTGCCTGCCTGTCGCCTCCTCAGAATTAAAGCTTTACTAACAACCCCCCCTCAATTCTCACCTCTGGGGGAATCCTTCAGGTGTTGCAACCATGCAAAGAGAAGCTGGGCAGTTGCTCAGAAACCAATAGGGACGGTGAGCCTTCTCTCCACCTTTTAGCTCAGTGTTGGCCTAGTTGAGATCTTATCTAACTCCTCAAACAACCCCATTGCACACAACTTATCTAGTATAGACGGGCTTCCAGGGGTGAGTCACCAACCCAAAGTCACACGACTAGAAGCTGGGAGGGCTCAACTTCAAGCCGAGGTCTAAGTGACCCCCAGTGCTGGGCTCTGTCTGGGGTCCTAGTAGCACAGTGGTTAAAAACACTGGCTTTGGAGTACCCATATGGGAATCCCATCTCTGCAGCCTTGCTTGGCAAGTAACTTGGATGACTTGGTGTTCCAGTCTGCTGGGCTGCCAAAAGCAATACACCAGAAATGGGTTGGCTTTGACAACGGAAATTTATTAATTTACAGGCTTACAGTTTTTGAGGCTGAGAAAAGTGTTCAAATCAAGGCATCGGAAGGCAATGCTTTTTC
The DNA here is from genome assembly GCA_029593785.1 of Cabassous unicinctus. Classification (NCBI taxonomy): domain Eukaryota; kingdom Metazoa; phylum Chordata; class Mammalia; order Cingulata; family Chlamyphoridae; genus Cabassous; species Cabassous unicinctus. Next base: position 9,881 of record JAQZBX010058611.1, read on the forward strand.
CCTGAAGACCGGGGGCCGGTGATCCTCGGCTACTCTGTCACATGGCAAGGCACATGGCGGTGTCTGCTGGGCTCTCCCTTCTCTTCCGGGTTTCACTGCTTTCAGCCTCTTGCTTCCGTGGCTTTCTCTTTCTTTGTCTGAATTTCATTCTCTTATAAAGGACTCCAGTAAGAGGATTAAGACCCATCTCTGGATGAGATGGGTCACATCTTAACTTAAGATCCCACTCACCAAAAGATCCTAGTTACAGTGGGTCCACATCACAGGAATGGGTTAACTTTAAGCAAAATTAACTTTTCTGGGATCCATGTAGCTTCAAACCATCACAGTTAGATACGTTACTCAGCATCTGTGTGGCTCCGTTTCCTGTTTGCTAAAACGGAGATGATAGTATTTTACTCAGTTTGGCTGGAGGATCAAGTGAGTTAATATACACAGAGTCCTTGAAGTCCTGGCACATGGTAATTGCTCAAGAAATGTTAGACTCTTCTTGTCTTTGCATCTCTCAAGACCACCACGCAAGCCCAGCCCAGCCAAGCCTGGATCTTTCCATGTCTATCCATCTGAAATCCACTTCTTCCTTTCCCCTGGTTTCTGTTGCCAGGCCAAACATCACGTGTCTGAGGAAAGAGACTCTTCAGGTTTTACGTTAGTCGTAAATATATAACTTCAGGGACAAAATTAGCTACTTTTGCTACCTGCTAATTTTGGGTTGCACTTTAGCTTTCTCTTTAATTTAGCCTAATAGGCATACTTTGCCCTTAGGAGCTGGATGCAGTGTCCGATGCTGAGAGAAAGAAGAGAATTCCAGCAGGGATGATTTCAGAGGATGGGGGCTTAAGGATGCTGGCTCACGGAATGTTCTGGAACTGAAGTGCAGCACTAGGCCTGGTGGAAAAGGGGAAGAATTCAGGAAGGGAGGTTAGCAGAACCCGGGCTTTCTCCCCTCTGGCTTCTCCCCCTAGGCCTCCGCAGACTAGCACCTTCCAGTTATCCAGCCTTTGGGAAGAGGATCCCCTCTTCCCGTCCTCCTCCACAAACACCTGGTTGTCAAGTCTCCAGGCTCCTCTGGCTGCTCTGGGAAGCCCGCTCACACTGAAGTCCTTTCAGGCAGCTTACATAAGCAGGCCTGTTCCAGGGCACCCACGGGCAGCAGAAACACGTATTTGTCCACAATGGGCCTATTGATCACTAAGATGTGAACTTCTGGGCATGGGCTTCAGGCTTCGCAAGAGCAGTGACCTGTGCCCTTCCCGGGGCAGGCCAGTGCGTTGCTCTGAGACTGACCAGGCCCAGCTTTTGGACAAATGGCCTAAATGTCTTCTGGGCACAGCTGACCCCGCTGAGGCTGGTGTGCCAAGCAGCCTGAGACCCCCAGGCAAGCAGCAAGGGCCAGGGAGGTGCCACGTGTGGACCAGGCCACTGTGGGAGTCGTGGGGAGTGTTAACTGGGAGAGGGACAATCACTTAGGGTCAGAGTGGCCGGCAGGTTTCAGGGCTGCAAGGTCTGGCTGCTGGACGTCACGTCAACGTAGATAACCCCTGCTTCATGAAGGAATTGCTCCCGACAACCCCTGGGATATCAGCAAAGTCGCAGACCGAAACCATCAGTTGTCCTAACCTAAGGTAGCATTCTGAAGCTCGGTCATAGGATTGGGGAGATTTCTGGGAAATTCCCTCTGCTAGAAGCTTTGCTTCTAGTAAATGAAAGTGTACAGAAGTGAAGCAAGCAGAAGTCTAATCACATAAGTGTTTTCTGTTTAGGAAACCTTCCCACTTGCCCACGCTGGGCAAGGCAATGTTTGCCCCAATCTGAGAAATTGTACAAGAATTGGCCTTTTAAAATCCGATGGGTTTTTAAATAGCTTTTATCTCAGTATTGCTATATATAATATCCTATTGGACATTTTACAGTAAAACTTGCATTTAAGCACTTTTGCAGTAAGCCCAGATTGTCAGCAGTTATTACAAAACCAAGACTGTGTGGAATAGATTTCCCCCTCCTTTTTCTTTTAGGCTATTTGTAAAAATAATAATAATAAAAGTCCAAAAGCCTGTGCTTTTCCCAACATCCCCACACAACTTCCGTTTCGCCTGAACCCATCCTTCCCTTTCTCTCTTTGGCCCCAGCTCATTCCATTCTGCCCAGCTGGGAAGACCTCTCCTCCTTCCCCCCCCCGCCAGCCATCCGTCCACCCCCTTGGACCAGCCCTGCTTCTTCCGCCACCATCCCAGGCTGAATGGGCAGCTCCCTCCTGGCACCCCTGAGCAGTGGCTGTGGATAGGGTGCCCTTGGCAATGAGCCAGGAGCACCATGGACTAGCTCTTCCAAAGGCTCTCTTTTTCAAATGTCACGTAAACATCTTAATTTTTTGTTTAATTTCTCCCTGAATCACATCTTATCTCTGCAACTGGACTGTGAGTTCCTGGTGGCCCAGGACTGCTCTTTCTGTTTTCTGGTCTCCCTCAGAAAACCCAGCAGTGTCCTGAGAGGTGCTTAAACTGCTGCCAAGTCTTGGTTTTTTGCTGTTTAACCCTTTCCTGCCGAGTTTCTGTGAAGTTGATATGTAAGCTTTCGTTCAATGCCAAATGCTTTTACTTCTTTCTAGCAATCTGATACACTTAAGTCCTATTTGTTTTGGAATCTGGAACCCACGTAAACTGGATTGTGGACAATTTTCTTTAGAATGGGAGGGTTAGAAGATCTGAGTAAACAAGTTCTTTCCCATCAATGACTTCTAAAAATTATAGGCCTCTATATGGTGTAGCTTTAGTCAATATTACTTTTGAAAGACGTCTACCTGACATTTCCGTGTCCCGTTATAATCAGGCTTTCTTGTGCAGTAAGAGAAGCCAAACATTTCCACAGCTGTGATCAAATGAAGGAGCGCAAGAGGCCAGGGAGCGGGAGAGAATGAATTACCCTATTCATTTCATATCCAGAAACATTAGAGGGCTCGGCTAATGACGCTAATTTGAAATATGCCAGGGAGACCCAATCTATGAATGGTGAGAAAGGTCTTTGTTTCATTGCCAGCCTTGAAACCAGACCTGAGCGGCTTGAACATTTCAGTTACAGGGCAAGGAGGCCGCTTTCCCCTGGAGGGGGGCCCTCCCGCATCTCCCCGCTGGGGTGGGCTCAGCAAAGGCAGCTGCACCCAGCACCCTGGCTGCCTCTGCTTCCAGGGGTTTCCTTGGGTTCCACTGATGGTGAAACAGACGCTGGGCTTCCCAGCTTCAAGCAAACAAACGAGCAGACGTCACCCGGCCCGGGGAGTCCCCGAGTCTGTTAGCTCCCCCTCCTGCCAGGTCACGGCCCCGCAAGGCCCAGCACAGAGGTGCCATTGACGAGGCCGGGGCGCAGCCGCCCTCTGCGGGGTCCCCAGGCTGGGGGAGCCCCCTCTCAGCAGGCCCAGGCCCAGCCTCTTCTTGGCTGCACTTGGGGAGGCCTGGGGGAGTCGCGGCCAAGTTCAGAGGCCCCGGGAGGGAGGCGGCTCCTTGGCCAGGGCTCTGCCTCTGGGTGACACGCATGCAAACACGATGCACGCACCTTCGATGGGCGGGATGGGCACCTGGGGCCGTGGCCCTCACCTGTCCCCACGCAGCCTGCCCTGGGCGACGCCCAGGAAGAGGAAACACGACGCGGGATCTGTCAGTTAGCAGCGGGCGGCGCAGCCAGCCCCCCAAAATCAGGACCTCCCAGGACCCATGAGGACCCCTGCATCTGTTCCGAGGTCTTAGTGGCTGGTTGTTTTTTTTTTTAACTTTTTATTGTGCTAACATATATACGACTTAACATTTCCCATTCAAGTTATAATTCAGAGGTATTAATTACATCCACAATGTTGTGCTACCATCGCCACCACCCATTACTTAAGTTTTTCATCCCCCCAAACAGAAACCTTGGCAATAACTCCTCATTCCCCTTTTCCCCCAGCCCCTGGTACTCTGCATTCTACTTTCTGTCTCTATGAATTTGCCTGTTCTAAATATTTCATATAAGTGGAATCATACTATATTTGTGTTCCTGTGTCTGACTTATCTCACTCACAGTGATGCCTCAGGGTCCATCTGCGCCGCAGCACGTATCAGAACTCCATTCCTCTTATGGCTGACTCATGTTCCACAGTGTGTGCTCACCACGCTTGGTTCTGCCATTCAGCCATGATGTGCGTCTGAGTTCGTCTGACCCCAGCTACCTGGGATCCAGTGACATCTCAAAGGTCATCGCAGCCAGTGGTGAGAGCAGATCCCCTGTGGAAAGGGGTGAGAAGTTCTCAGGGTGGGACCTGGGGAGGGTCGCAGAAGCCTGGGCTTTGCCCAGAGACAACAGGTGTGAAGAGGTGCTAGAGCAGGAGATGCACCCAGGGCCTTCACAAAGGTTCAGCGGCCCCAGGCAGGGGAGGCAGAAGGTCCAGGGAGAGACGGAGCTCCAGAGATGCCTGTCCACCAGACAGGGCTGCTCCCACCCCTCCCGCACTCAGCTACTGCTATGGCTTGAACTGTAGCTCCAAAAATGATGGGCTGAAGTCCTGCTACCCAGTTTCAGTATCTCTGAATGTGACCTGGTTTGGGAATAAGGTTGTTATAGATGGAATTAGGCAATTTACAATGGGGTCACACTGGAGTAGGTTGGGCTTTTAATCCAATAGGACTGGTGACCTTACAGAAGAGTAAATTTAGACAGAGAAGAAAAGGAGAGGACACTATGGCTGCCAGCCAAGCTGTCACCAGAAGCCAGGAAGAGAGGCATGGAACAGATTGGAAAGAAGCACGGCCCTACTGACATCTTGACTTCAGATGCCTGGCCTCCAGAGCCAATAAATGTGTTGTTTAAGTACCGTCTAGTTTATGGTACTTAATTATGGCACACTCGGGAATCAAGGACATCCATCAAATACTGGCTACAATAAAAATTAATAATAAATACAAAAAGCATCAGCAGCCACCGCTATTGCTCCATCTGTATAAAAAGTCTGCTGACGGGGAGCAGATGTGGCTCAAGTGGTTGAGCGCCTGTTTCCCGTGTACAAGGTCCCAGGTTCAATCCCTGGTACCTCCTAAAACCAAAACAAACAAAAGGAAAAACCAACTCTCATTGGGGAGTGGATGTAGCTCAAGTGGTTAAGCACCTACTTTCTATGTACAAGGTCCCAGGTTCAATCCCTGGTACCTCCTAAAAACAAAACAAACAAACAAGAAAACCAACTTTCATTGAGGAGCAGATGTAACTCAGTGGTTGAGTGTCAGCGTCTGAAGTACGAGGTCCTGGGTTCAATCTCTGGTACCTCTTTTTAAAAAAAGGGCTGTTAATGGTTCATTCATTCAACCAAGATGTACTGACATCTGCTGTGTGCCACGTCTGAGGCTAAGCACAAAGAATACCATTCAGTAAGACATGGTCCCTGCCTGAAACAGCTCAGCCTCTAGTTGGAGACACAGTTTAGTCTGTCCAGTAAGTGTATCACCCTAGGGCCAAATGCTAGCTGCAGTCCTGGCAACTAGCAAGGGCTCCCCACCTAACCATGGGGTGCTGGAGTTTACAAAGGAGGCTTTCTAGAAGGGGAGAGGTAAACTGAGTCCTGAAGGAGCTTGGAAGTTAGCCAAGGATTGCAGGGTGAGAAAAGCGGCTATTGGACCTATAGCTTGGAAAGGAAGGTAGCAGAAGTGGTGCCAGTGCCATGGCCTGGACACAGACACATCCCAGAGTCTATCTTTGAGCCACGCCATAGCATCCCACCTTGCTAAAAGTAACTCTGACAACCATGCTCCCCAAGGATTGTGGAGTATGTGAAGGACCCTTGTGCAAAGGCCATTGGTCTGAAGCTACCAGTCCCTGAATTCATTTTATAAGATTGTGCACCAATTTCTTTTGTCATCAGTTCAATGGAAAAGAATTTCAGTTTCTGGTGCTCTTGTTGGGCACTTGAACAGTCTTTGCCCATCTGGATTTGATCTGCTTGCAATTTCTTCCTTTCCGTGCCAGGAGATGAGGATTCTGACACTGCCTCCAATGGGTTTTGATACATGTTCCGCTACAAGAGTTTTGAAATATGAAAGGCTCAGGGATGGCTAGAGAAGAAGATCACATCAGAAGCAAGTCTGGCTTTCCACATTTCTAAAGGTCAATTTTGAGATGCCAGAAACACTAAAAATGCCTTTGTAAGGGAGAGATGATAATTCTGCACCGCCCCACCCTCAGAGTCGCCATCCCATAACCCAGACCAGAGCGTCACCAACAGTGTCCCAAGGGAAGGTGCTCGTAGATGGCACGCACCAATGTTTGTAGCTGTCCTGTATCCAGCATAGCTCTGGATGAGAGTCCCTGGGTCCAACCAAACAACCCCTGTCAAAATAGACACACAGCTGGAAAAGGCTGACGCCAACAGACAATGCGCAAGTACACCGAAAGGATGGCATTTGAACGCTTCATCAGCCAAATGACAAGGTGAAAATGATGATGTATTCAGATCTACAAGGAAGCTACCAACACTCGGTAAACAGACAAGATGGTTATTTGAAATAGAGATTTATCACTAATTCTCATCATACGTGTATATTGTGCCTTGAGATTTGTAGCTAATGTTACTATGAAGCCACCATAATTAGCAAGTTATGTAAAAGTGAATCATCCAGAACATGGGGATAGGGATAATAATTTTATGAGAGGATTTTAACTGAATGAACAATAAAATGTTAATGTTAAAAGGAATCATGTTCGTATTTGAATATATCATCAGGTATATTCAGAGAACTCTGTTAAGCAAACATGTAGGGTCTGTATTAATTTCCTGTTGCTGCTATAACCAATCACACAAACTCAGTGGCTTAGATCAACACACATTTATTATCTGACAGTTCTGGAGCATGGAAGTCCCAAAATCGAGGTGTCAGCAGGGCCACGTGCCTTCCGAGGCTCTAGGGGAGAATCCCTTTCTTTGCCTTTTCCAGCTTCTAGAAGCTGCCTGCATTCCTTGGCTGGTGGCCCCTTCCTCCATGTTCAAAGCCAGCAGCGTAACAGCTTCCAATCTCTCTGACTACGACCCCTGCTTCCATCATCACATCTCCTTCTCTGAGCTGGACCCTCCAACTGCCCTTCATGACGATCTTTGTGGTGGCTTTGGACCCAGTGACATAATCCAGAATCATCTCCCTGCCTCAAAACTCTTAACTTCATCACACTTGCAAAGACTCAAGTCCATGTAAATTAGCATATTTGCAGGTTCTAGAAATTCATATGTGGACATCTTTAGGGGGCCGTTATTCAGACTTAATAAGGGAGTGCCAGAGAAGCGAATGTTCCTTTCTCTGTGACAAACCAAATAAAGCCATTGCTTTTAAATTAGAGATTATAAAAGGGAACCTACTTTCCGCTTGTTTTTTTCCCCTCAACCATCTTTGTAATGCCGTACAAGAAGAAATAATAACCCGATAACCTCGATGAGTAAACAACCTTAGTCATTCACTTTAACAATGTTTATTGAGCCAGCATCAGGTTCAGCAAATTTCCCCTGCTTCATTTTTCCCACAGGGGCCTGCAGACGTTGTAATCAGTACAGCAGTCAGCTTTACGTTAAATTGGTAGTCTGCTCTAGAGTGCTCGGTCACAAAACAAAGGGTCAATTCAGAGGAGAAAAAATATCAGTCTAGGTGGTTGTTCGACTTTCACGTAGGCAAAACAACCATTTGACTGACGGACTCTTTCGTTTCTCATGCAGTTATTTTAGCACCTTATGGCTCCAAGCCGGGTGTACCGTTTATATAATTGTACAGTACTCTATTTACGGGGTTATCAAATGTTTTCATTCATCTATGAAATCAA
>JAQZBX010058612.1:0-17705 GCA_029593785.1 Cabassous unicinctus
CTTGTGTTTTGGTGGTGGTGTTTAAGAACCATTTATTCACAAAAGGCCCTGAACCTGAAGAAGCTTTCCTACATTTTCTCTAGGAATTTGATAGCTCCAACTCTTGTATTAAAGTCTTTGATTTATTTTGAGTTTTTTAAAATATGGTGTAAGTTAGATGTCCTCCTTCTTTTACAAATGTTAAGCCAGTTGTCCCAGCACCATTTGTTGAGGAGACTATCTTTTCAAATTGAATGGTCTTTGCCACATTTACAAAAATCAGTTGGCCACAAATATAAGAGTTGATTTATGTGCTTTCAATACTATTCCATTGGTCATTATGCCTGTCCATGTGCCAGTACCATGTTGTTTTGATTGCTGATATTTGTAATAAGTTTTAAGATAAGGAAGTTTGAGTCCAACAACTTCATTCTTCTCTTTCAAGATGACTTTAGTTATCACGGCCCCATGCCCTTCCATATAAATTTGATGATTTGCTTTTCCATTTCCCCAAGGAAATTTGCTAGAATTTTGATTGGAATTGCATTGAATCTTTAAATTGCTTTGGGTACTATGGACATCTTAATGATCTTTAGTCTTCCATCCATGAATATGGAATATGCTATCATTTATTTAGGTCATCTTTAATTTATGTTGGTAATGTTTTATAATTTTCTGTATGCGAGTGCTTTACATCTTTGGTTATATTTGTTCCTAGACATTTAATTCCTTTAGTTGTTATTGTGAATAGATTTTTTTTTCTTGATTTCTTCTTCCAGTTGATCATTGCTTTTTTATAGAAATACTACTGATTAATGGGTTTTGATATTTTACCCCATCACTTTTCTGAGTTAATTTATTAGCTCTAAGAGATTTGTTTAGGATTTTTGAGGATTTTTGTATATAGATTCATATCATTAGCAAATAGGGAATGTTTTACTTCTTCCTTTTCAATTTGGATGCCTTTTATTTCTTTATCTTGCCTAATTGCTCTGGCAAGAATTTCCAGTACAATTTTAAATAACAGTGGTGACATTGAGCATTTCTTGTACTGTTCCTTAACTCAGAAGGAAAGCTTTCAGTCTTTTAACATTAAGTAGGAATTTAGCTGTGCACTTTTCATATATGCCCTTTACCAAGTTGAGGAAGTTTCCTTCTATTCCTAAAAAACACTTTTCTAAGTGTTTTTATCAAGAAATGGTGATGTATTTTGTCAAATGCCTTTTCTGCATCAAACGAGATGATCAAATAACTTTTTTCTTTCATTTTGTTAAAGTGGTGTCTTATATTAACTGATTGTCTTTTGTTGAACCTACCTTGCATACCAAGGGTAAATCCCACTTGGTCATGGTGTGTAATTCTTTTAATATGTGATTGGACTAAGTTTGCTAGTAATTTTTTTTGGGATTTTTGGATCGATATCCATAAGAGATATTGGTTTGTAGTTTTCTTTTCTTATGGTTTCTTTATATGGCTTTGGTATGTGGGTGGGGATGGTTTCATAGAATGATTTATGGAGTGTTCCCTCTTCTTCAATTTCTCTGGAAGAGTTTGAGCAGAATTGCAGTTAAGTCTTCTTGGAATGCTTGGTAAAACTCCATTGTGTAGTGATTTGGTCCTGAGCTTTTTTCAGTTGTAATGTTTTTGATTACTGATTAGAGCTTTTTACTAGCAATTGATTTGTTGAGATCTTCTATTTCTTCTTGCTCAGTGTAGGTAGTTTGTGACATTCTAAGTATTTTCCCATTTCTTCTAGGTTACCTAATTTATTGGCATATAGTTGTTGATATTGATATTCCATTATTGATAGTCCATTTCATTTCAGCTGATTCAGTAGTGATGTCCCCTTCCTAATGTTTGATATTTGTAGCCTCACTCTTTTTTTTTCCTGTCTAGATAAGTTAGTCAATTTTGACCCTTTCAAAGAAACAACTTTTGGTTTTGCTGAATCTCTATATTGATTTATTTTGTTTTTATTTAATTTATCTCCATTCTTACCTTTGTTTTTTCCTTTTTCTGCTTGTGTTAGGTTTAGTTTTTTTTTTGTTTGTTTGTTTTGTTTTTTTCTTTTTCTTTTTCTATTTCTTCCAGTTTAGAGGTTTGGTCTCTGATTTGATGTCTTTCTTCTTTTTTAATGTAAGCAATCAAAGTTATAAAATTCCCTCTCAGCACTGCCTTTGCTGCATTTAATATATTTTGGTACATTGTATTTTCATTTTCCTATAGCTCAAGACATTGCCTAACTTTGCTTCTTGTTTCCTCCTTACCCTACTGTCTGTTTAATTTCCACATATATGTGAATTTCCCATTTATCCCTCTCTATTGACTTTTAGCTTCTATTATTTGTGGTAAGAGAATATGCATTGCAAAATTTCATTTTTTAAACATTTATTGAGATGATTTGTGACCCAACATATGATCTTTCCTGGAGAATGTTACATGTATACTTGAGAAGAATGTTTATTTTGTTTTCATTGAGTGCAGTGTTCTATATATGTCTTTTAGGTCTAGTTGGTTTAGTGTATCACTGAAGTCCTCTATTTTTTTTTTTGATAATCTTACTAGATGTCTATCCATTATTGAGTCTGTTAAAGTCTCCTGCTATTAACATAGAACCATCACTTTCTCCTTCAAATCTTTCAGTGTTTGCTTCATGTATTTTGGGCCTCTATTATGTTCCTGTTGAATTATCCCCTTTCTCAGCATGTAATGATTATATATTTCCTTTGCAACTGTTTTTGACTTAAAGTCTATTTTATCTGATATTAATGTAGCCACCCCATCTCTCTTTTGGTTACTGCTTGAATTATATATATATTTTCCATTAGTGTACCAACTTGTGTCTTTACTTTAAGAAGAGTCTCCTGCAGACATTATAAGCGTGGGCCAAGCATATTTATTCATTCTGCAAATCTCAGTCTGTTGACTGGAGAGTTTAATCCATTTACATTTAAAGTCACTAATGGTAATATTGGACTTTGTTCTGCCATTTTGGTCTTTAAACTTTGTTAGTCTTATACCTTTTGCTCCCTCACTTCTGTTAAAGCCTACACTTATACATTTATTCCTTTTTTGTGTTGTCCATATTGAATGACTTCTCAGTTCTATTTCAATACATTTTTTATCTCTTTTCCTTTGAGTTACCAGGAAGTTAAAACTTAACATCCTAAATATATAACATCCTCATTTTTTTTGGACATAATATGTCCAAAAAACATAGATTTAGCATTATATTTTATGCATTTGTATTGTAACACTTGCAGGAAGTAACAATACTGAACAATACAATAAAATAATACTAGCATTTATAATTATCCAAATGGCTACATTTTACCACAGATCTTTATTTTCTATGCAGCTTTGAACCACTTTCTAGTGTTCTTTCCTTTCAGTCTGAAGAACACCTTTTAACATTGCTTGTAGGGCAGATCTTGTGATAAACTCCCTCAACCTTTGTTTATCTGATAATGCCTTAATCTCTTCCTCATTTTTTAATCAATTTTATTGAAACATATTGACAAACCATATAATCCGTCTAATGTGTACCATGAATGGCTTTTGGTATAATCACATAGCTACACATACATCACTGCAGTTAATATTAGAGCATTTTCATTACTCCAAAAAGAAAAAAAAAACCTACCCCTTTGTAGTGACCTCTCAATTCCACTATCCTTCCCTGTCATATATATCTGCTAATCTACTTCCATCTCTATGAATATATTTGCATTGATATTTTGTATAGATGGAGCATAACAATATGCAGTGTAACTATATGCAGTGCATTACGCATGGTTTCCTTCACTTAGCATTATTCCCTTTTTAACAATTGGTGAAAGAATTGATTTGCTTTAGTTGTATTTTTGCCCAAATATCACCCTATTATTAACATCTTTTAATATTAACATATATTTGTTGTGTTCATTGAAAAACATTTTTATATTTGCATTATTAACCACACTTATTGTCCACAAGAGGATTCACTATGTTATACAGTCCCATGTTTCATCTTTTAGCTTCTCTTCTAGTGACATATGACCTAAAACTGTCCCTTTCTACCACTGTAATACCCATATATTAGTGTTGGTAATTACAATCACTATAAAGGGTTATCATCCTCTCTATCCATTTCCAAATATTTACAGTCAACCTAATCACAAATTCTGCACAAATTGAGCCTCAGCTTCCCATTCACTGTCTTCTTTCTATCTTCTAGTGACCTATTTTCTAGCTATTAAAATGAGTTTGTTCATTTTATTTAGTTCATTTTAGTGAAATCATAAATATTTGTCTTTTTTGTCTGGTTTGCTTCACTCAACATAATATCCTCACGGTTCATCCATGTTGTCATATGATTTGTGACTTTTTTTTTTTTAAGTTGAATAATATTCCCTTTGTATATGCCACTATTTGTCCATTCATGGTTGATGGACACCTGGGTTGTTTCCACATTTGGGCAATTATAATTAATGCTGCTATGAACATTCATGTGCAAATTCCTGATTGTGTCCCTGCTCTCAGCTCTTCTGAGTATATACTTAGTAGTGGGATTGCTGGATGATATAGAAAATCTATATTTAGCTTCATTAGAAACTACAAAACAGACTTCCACAGCCACTGTACCATTCTACACTCCCAACAATGAATAAGTATTCCTATTTCTTCACATCCAACACATTTCTTCATATCCAACACCTGTAGTTTCTAAAAATAGGGTCCATTCTAATATCATGAAATGATATCTCATAGTTTGATTTGCCTTTATCTAAAAACTATTGATATTGAACATCTTATCATGTGGTTTTCTTTGTCAGTTATATTTCCTGTTTGGAAAAAAAAATCAAGTTTTTTGCCCATTTTTAAAGTCAGGCAATTTGTCTTCTTATATTTGAGTTGTAGGATCTTTTTATATATCATGGATATTAAACCCTTCTTGGACATGTGGTTTCTAAGTATTTTCTCCCTTTGATTAGGCTGCCTTTTCACCTTCTTGACACCTTTGAAGTACAAATGTTTTTAATTTTGAAGAGGTCCCTTTTATCAATTTTTTCATTCATTGTACTTTGGGTGTAAGGTCTCAGAATCACCTTCTACCACAAGATCTTCAATATAGTTCTGTACATTGTCTCTTATGATTCGTATAATCCTGGCTTTTTTCTTTTGGTTTTTGATCCATTTGGAGTTAAATTTTATATAGGGACTGTGATAGGGGTTCTTTTTCATTCTTTTGGATATGGATATCTTGTTCTCCCATGACCATTTGTTGAAGAGATTGTTCTTTCACAGCTGAGTGGACTTTGTAACCTTATAAAAATCAGTTGACCATAAAGATGACGGTCTATTACTGAACTCTCAATTCAGTTCCATTGACCAATGTGTCTATCTTTATGAGAATACAATGCTGTTATGAACAGTATAGATTTGTAATATTCTTTAAGGTTAGGAAGTGTGAGTCCTTCAACTTCATTCTTCCTTTTTAAGGTATTTTTGGCTATTCAGGGTGCCTTTCTTACTACATAAATTTGATAATTGACTGTTCTAGTTCTGTAAATAAGGGTGTTGGAATTTTTATTGGGATTGCACTGAATCTATCAATTTGGGTAGGATTGACAATTACTGCTCTTTAGTTTTCAAATCAATGAACATGAAATGCCCTTCCATTTGTTTAGGTCTTCTTTCATTTATTTTGGCAATTTTTTGTAGTTTTTGAGTATAAGTCATTTACATATTTCATTATATTAATGCCTTAATATTTGATACTTTTATTTGCTCTTAAATATGAATTTTTAAAAAATTTCCTCCTCAGAATGTTCATTACAAGTGTATAGGAACACTACTGATTTTTGCACGTAGGTCTTGTATCTTGCCACTTTTTTGGACATTTTTATTAGCTCAGAGCTTTATTGCAGATATTTTGGAATTTCCTAAATTTAGGATCATGTCATCTGTGAATAGTGAGAGCTTTATTCCTTCTTTTCCACTTTCGATGCCTTTTATTTCTTTTTCTTGCCTAATCACTCTAGCTAAAACTTCTAGTAAAATGTTGAATAACAGTGGTGACATTGTGCATCCTTATCTTATTTCCAATATTAGAAAGCTTTCAGCCTTTCCTCATTGAGTACGATGTTCACTTTGGGTTTTTCATATACGCCCAGTGTCATGTTGAGAATTTTCTCTTTTAATCCTATCCTTCAAATTATTTTTATCAGGGAAGGATGCTGGATTTTCTCTAAAGCATGTTCTTCATCAATGTCTTGTTAATGTGGTGTATTATGTTAATTGACTATATTGTGCTGAACAACTCTTGTATAACAGGAATAACACCCACTTGTACACAGTTTATAATTCCTTTAATATGTTGTTGGATTTGATTTGCAAGTAAGTATTTTGTTGAGAAGTTTTGTATCTATATTCATTAGAGTGATTGGCCTGTAATTTTATTTTCTTTTAGTATCTTTATCTGGCTTTGGTATTAGGGTGATGTTGGCTTTATAAAATATGTTAGGCAGTTTTCTCTCCTCTTCAATTTTTTGGAAAAGTATGAGCAGGGTTGGTGTCAATTCTTCTCAACATGTTTGGTAAAATTCACCTGTGAAGCCATCTGATATTTGGCTTTTCTTTTTTGGGAGGTTTTTGATGACTGATTTGATCTTTTTAATTGTGATTGGCTTGTTGAAGTCTTGTACTTCTTTTAGAGTCAGTGTAGGTTATTTGTGTGTTTCTAAAGAATTGTCCATTTCATCTAGTTTGTCTAATTTGTTGGCATACAGTTTTCATATTATCCTCTTATGATCCTTTTTATTTCTATGGGATCAATGGTAATGTCACTCCATTCATTCCTGATTTTATTTACTTTCATCTTTTCTCTCTCTTTCTTTGGTATTCTAGCTAAGGGTTAGTTGATTTTATTGATCTACTCAAAGTGCTAGCATTTGGTTTTGTTGATTCTCTATAATGCTTTTTTTCCCTACAATTTTATTTATTCCTGCTGTATTCTTTCTTATTCCTTTCCTTTTGCTTGCTTTGGCAATAGTTTGCTGTTTTTTGTCTACTTCCTTCAGGTGTTAAGTTATGTCTTTGATTTTAGGTCTTTCTTCTATTTTAATATAGACATTTAGTACTATAAATTTCTCTCTCTGCACTGCCTTCACTGCATCCCTTAAGTTTTGATAAGTTGTGATCTCATTTTCATTCATCTCAAGATATTTACTGATTTCTCTTACAAATTCTTCTTTGATCCACAGATTGTTTAAAGTGTGTTGTTTAACTTCCATATATTTGTGAATTTGAATTCTCATTTTGCAGCTCTTATTGAATTCCAGCTTCATTCCATTATAATCAGAGAAGGTGCTTTGTATAATTTCTATTTTTTTTAAATTTATTAAGACCTTCTTTGTGACTCGACATGTGATCTATCCTGGAGAAAGTTCCTTGAGCACTTAAGAGAATGTATATCCTGCTGATTTGGGGTGCAACATTTTGATTATATCTGTTAAGTCTTGCTCTTTTATCAAATCATTCATTTTCTTTGTTTCCTTATTGATCCTCTGTCTTGTTGTCTTACCTGTTGATATGAGTGGAGTATTGAAATCTCCAACAATTATTGTTGAGTCATCCATTTCTCCATTTGATTCTGCTAGCATTTGCCTCAAATATTTTGGGACACCCTAACTAGTTGCATACATATTTATGGTTTCTGTTTCTTCCTTTTGGAATGATCATTTTATTAATATGTAATGTCCTTCTTTATGTCTTATAACAGTTTTTCATTTAAATCTGTTTAGTCTGTAATAATTTCTACCCCAGCTCTTGTTTTTTTATTTTTTATTTTTTGGTTACTAATTCCATGGAATATATTTTTCCAAACTTTTACTTCGGCCTATTTGTACACTTGGGTCTATTGTGAGTCACTTGAAGACAGCATATAGATGGATCATATAATTTTATCCATTCTTTCAGCTAGTATCTTTTGATTGGGGAGTTTAATCCATTGACATTCAATGTTACTACTGTAAAGGCATTACATAATCCTATCATTTTATCCTTTGGCTTTCATATGTTATATCTGATTTTTGTCTATTTTTTTTACCCTTTTATTTACTCTTTCTGATAATCTTCATGTCTATACTCTCCTGCAAGCCTCTCTCTCTTTTTTATTCTTTCATGCTACAGAACTTCCTTTAGTATTTCTTGTAGTGCCAACCTCTGGTTTATGAATTCACTTGGTTTCTGTTTGTGAATATTTTAAACTACTCTCATTTTTGAAGGATAATTTTGCCAGATAAAGAATTCATGGCTTGTGGTTTTTGTCTTTCTGTACCTTAAATATGTTATACCACTGCCTTTTCACTTCCGCGGTTTCTTATCAGAAATCCATGCTGCCTTATTAAATTTCCCTTGTATATAATGGAATGCTTATTTTTTGCTACTTTCATAATTCTTTCTTTATCTTTGGCTTTTTACATTCTTATAAGTATGTGTCTCAGCGTAAGTCTATTCAAATTTATTCTATTTGGAATATACTGCATATCTTAGATGTGGTTTTTCATGTCTTTAATCAGATTTGGGAAATTTTCAGCTATTATTTCCTCACATATTCTTCCTGACTCCTTTCCCTTCTCTTCTCCTTTTGGAACACAAATGACATATATGCTTATGCACTTCATGTTATCATTCAATTCCCTGAGCACCTGCTGTTTTTTTTTTTTCTTTTCTATAATTCTCTATATTTTCTTCTGTTTTTTCAGTTTCATGCGTTCTGTCCTAAAATTTGCTGATCCTTTATTCTTCCATTTTAAATCTATCGTTGCATACTACTAATGTATTTTTTAATCTCATCCACTGTGTCTTTCATTCCCATAAGTTCTAATATTTTTCTATTCAAGCTTTCAAATTATTCTGTATGCTCACCCAATGTCTTTTTAATGTTCTTTATCTCTTTAGCCCTATTATCCTTCAACTCTTTGAAATGATTTAAGGATTTGTTTGAACATACTGATTAGTTGTTTCAAATCCTGTATCTCATCTGGCATTTTAATCTCTTCCCTTGACTTGGCAATATCATCCTGTTTCTTAGTATGGCTTGTAATTTTTTTCCTGATGTCTAAGCATCTGATTGTTATGATGAGTTTACTCTAATGGTCAGTTTCTCTTTTTTGCTTAGGATTTTATTTTTTATTAGCTTTGTGTTATGGTTCTTCTATGATTCTTGGTTCAACTTTAGGTCTTTAAATTTTTCCCTGTTTAACTAATCAAAACAGTGCCAGGACCCACTAATAGGGTGCATACTAGTTTCCAAGGG
The DNA here is from genome assembly GCA_029593785.1 of Cabassous unicinctus. NCBI lineage: Eukaryota > Metazoa > Chordata > Mammalia > Cingulata > Chlamyphoridae > Cabassous > Cabassous unicinctus. The sequence goes on from JAQZBX010058612.1 coordinate 9,281, forward strand.
CCTTTGGGAAGGGGGGTACTAATGATGCCAAAACTTCCCCTTATTTTTTTTTCCTGGAGTACACTTTACATGCCTGTCAGCAGATGGTAATCTTTGGCAATCCTTTCCCCTCAGCCTGGAGTGAGGTTATTTCCTCCAATCTCCATTTGGCAGGTGATGCCCTAACACTGTCTGTCAGAATTTCCCCTTTAGGCCAGCTATACATAGCCAGGCCTCACATTCCAAATTCACCAATCAGAAGCCACTCTCAGTCTTTGACCAGACCTCCCCTTTTCCCAGGGAGGGAAAATCATTGCTCCAATCTAAACCAGTGGCAAACAGGGCCAGTCTGCAACAGGGTTGCCTCTCGCTCATGTTTTTAACAAGAGTCTCATTGGATATAAAATTCTTGGCTCACAGTTGTTTTTCTTCAGCACTTTAAGTATTTCAACCTACTACCTTCTTGCCTCCATGGTTTTTGATGAAAAATAGGCAATCTGCTTGGGCTTTATTATATGTAACACATTACTTTTCTCTTGTAGCTTTCAAAACTCTCTTCTTGTCGTATGCATTTGATAGTATCATCAATATAGGACAGGGTATGGTTTTCATGATTTTAATCCTGTTTTTCTGTTCTCTGAGCTTCTTGGATGTGCATATTCACATCTTTTGCTTAGTTTGGGTTATTCTCTGCCATTATTTCTTTGAATATTCCTTTTTCTCCTTTCTCTATTTCTTCTCCTTCTTGGACATCCATAATGTGTGTATTGGTGCACTTGATGGTGTCCCATAACTGTCTTAGACTATTTTTGTTTTGATTATTTCTCTTTTCTTTATGCTTCTCAGCCTGATCCATTTCCAATATCTTGTCTTTAAGCTCATTGATTCTTTCTAATGATGGCTCCAATCTGATCTTAAAATCATTCTAGGCATTTTTTCTTTTCAATTATTGTGGCTTTTAACTCTAGTAATTATGTTTGGTTCTATTTTATAATTCCTATCTCCTTACTTAGACTCTCATGTTATTCATTCATTGCTTTCCTGATATACTTTAGTTCTTTCTTTGTATGTTCCTTTATCTCCTTGAACTTTTCTAAGATGAAATTTTTAAAGGTCTTATTCAGTATGTACACATTCTGCTCTTATTCATTGGTTTTTTCTGTATTTTTATCCTCTTCTTTTGGATGGGCCATGTTTTCCTGTTTCCTTGTTTGTCTTGTACTATTTTGGTGCACATTATACATTTTAATATTTTTAAACATTAATTTTGTGACTTATTCTTTGGGATGTCTCTTTCCTGGTTTTATAACCAACTTACTACGAACTGGTAGTAAGACAGATTTTCCTGAGCTGAAGCCTGCCTATCAGGAAGGTCTACCCAAGGCAAATGCAGTATGCAGGGTTTTCTCTGTCTTGTCTTGGGATTTTGGTTGTTAGTTGTTTTGGAGTTCCCTTGTTTACAAGAGCTTGATTGTCACTTTGTTTCCCAGGAAACAGCCCTCATCTCCTGGGTATTTTATGCCAGCAGACCTTTATCTGAGACTATGTACCTCTATAGTTATATACACTCTTTTCATTGTCTCAGGCTGCTTTTTATTGGAGGATAAATTCTGGGAGGGGGGGTCACCCCAGAAAGGACATTTCAAAATCATTCTTTCTCAGCCAAAACAGGGGTAGGGATCCACAAATGTGTCTCATACCAGCTCCAAAACACCCTGGGAAGGGATTTAGGAAAGTCTCCAAATTTTTTCTGATGGCTCCCCAAAGCTATGCTTTCCTGGTCTTTCCAACAAACGCAACCTTTCAGCTACCTGTCCCCTGCCTTTGTCTGGGTCAGTTGAAATAATAGTTGCCTTCAGATCTGGGACCCAGTGATCTGAATTAAAAAATCAATTCTTGAATTAATCAGTGATCAGCCATGCCCACCCTTCTTCTTGGGGAACAGGATTTATGCATCCCTTCCTGTTACCAGCAGCTAGCTAAGGATTAGACCTCATGGCAATCTGACATAAGAATAAGGGAGAGAGAAATTTACAGTTCTTTACCATGATTTACCTGCCTCTTCTTCCCACTCTTTCATGAAACTATACAGTGTATTGACAGTTTTTCAAGATAATGCTACACCAACAATGTATGATCTTACCAGTTATTTGAACAATCCACATGGTAGACAGAGAAAACAAATAAAAGGATTGAGTGAAGATGAAATCAGGACACTGAAAGAGAGAAAAAATGATGAAATTTCTGAACAGGAATAAAAACATAAAGAAACAAACACAACAATGTTCAGAACCCCAGTGCAGAATAAGGGGGTAAAGAACAGGATGAAGAATTTTACCTTTAACCCTTGAAGAGAAGGAAAACAAATATTACCTAAAATCTTTATTTAAAGTTTTGATTTTTATGGGAAAACAAAACATACCTCTGGATGTACATGAAACTGATGAACTCCTTGAAGTTCTCTTTACTCCTGATAACTTTCAAGCACTGCTGAAGTGCCCAGTAAATTCTGGTGAAAAGGAAAACAAACCAGAAACAAATGCTAGAGATATGTGAGATCTGCATTCAGGAAGAAGCTCTCAGCAAAATGAGAGACTCACACTTCTTTTCCATTATCACTGATGATGTGGTGGACATAGCAGGAATAACACCTGCCCATGTGGTTTGTTGATGGATCTCACAGTCTGAGAGCAGAATTTGTGGGCTCCCTGCCTAATCAATGAAGATGATGCAGAAATTTTGGCTGTGAAATTTCACACTACAATAACTGAGAAGTGGGAACTAAACATGGGGTACCGTTGTGAATAGCCTTACATTGTGTCAAGTGGATTTTCTTACAAAATGATAGCTGTTGCTTCCAAACTTCTGGAGAAGTATCCCTAAGGTATCGACACCCTCTGCTCTTCCTGTGCCTTAAATACGTGGTTAGCAAAATCCGTCCCTGTGATGGGAGTATCTGTTGCACTGGGAATGATAAAGAAAGTTTCTTCTTTTATTCCATCAATCACCACAACTACTTTTAGAACTTGACAATGTAACTTCTGTCCTTTTTCAGAGCAATGAAGAAAGGGGTAATGAAATGAAGGAAATGTGCCATTTTGAGTGGACAATCAGGCATGATGATTTTGAAATTTTATTGGATTTCTTGCAAGCACTTGTTTTATGTTTCAATGGTAAAAGTTAGTGACACAAATGTTACATGGAATAACTGTAGAGAGCTGGCTGAGCATTTGTACTCTAGTGCAGTAACACCTTTTTATAGGAGGTACCAAAGATTGAATCCTGGGTCTTGTACATGGGAAGCAGGTGCTCAAACACTGCGCTACACCCACTCCCCATTCATTAGCAGCTTTTGATTTCATTGTTGCATTGTTGTTCTTAAGAATGTCCTATCTTTTACAAGAGCCCTTTGGAAAAATCTCCAGGGGCAAACCTCTGATGTCTTCTTTGAAGCCAGCAGCTTGACTGCAATGCTGCATTCAACCAATGAAATGATGGAAAATATTGAAATTTATAATGATTTTGGTTTGAAAAATCTACAAATTTGGCAACCAAACTTGATATTCAATTGAAATTCCCTGGTAAATTCTGCAGGGCTCAGTAAGGTAAGTTGGAATCACAACCAACCTCTGAGAGTTACTGTATTACTCAGCCAAAGGGGTGACTAAGCCAGAAATCTTTAGGCTTTTATAAAGGGTATTTATTTGGAGTAGAAGCTTACAGTTACCAGGTCATAAAGCATGTTACTTCCCTCACTAAAGTCTGTTGCCACATTTGGAGCAAGACGGCTGTCAGTCTCTGCAAGGCTTCAGGCTTCCTCTTCCCCTTAAGGCTCCCTGATCCCAGCTTCGTCCAATATCAGCTGTAAGCTGGGATAAGTATCATCTCTCTCCTGGGGCTTGATTCTCTCCAGGCTCAGCTGCTCTGCTCTATCCACAAAGCCAGCTATAAAGTGTCAGGTGAATGGCTTGTTTCTCTTCCCAGGACCTCTGTTATGTCTATTTGAGCCTTATTTCTTTCTTCACGTAACTGCTTCTCCATCTATTTATTTCCCACAGTTCCAGAATTAAAACTCCAACCTCCCTCCTCTGCCTTGTCATTTTCTCTGTGAGTCCTCACCCTCTTGGTGGGTGAGGACTCAATGTCCTACTGATGTGGCCTAATCAAAGCCCTAATCATAATTTAATCAAGCAAAAGTGAAACATCTGAAGTTAATACAATCTAATATGCCCAGAGGAACAGACCAGTTTACAAACATAATCCAATATATATTTTTTGGAATTCATAAACAATATCAAACTGCTACAGTTACTATAAAGAAACCCCAAGTGTTACAACATTAGAGCATATTATTCAGGAACTTGAAGATGTATTCTCAGAAAAGTATTTCAAATACTTTTCTCTGGTTCCCTCTGTTTTTGGAACAGCTCAAATTCAATACATCAGAGAAAGACCATGCTGACATGTAAAGAAGTGACTTTCCCAATCCTGACAGACTCTCAGCAGATCTTCATTGTTGGAGAATCAGGTGAAAACACAAAGGAAACAATATAGAGCTTTCATCCACTATTTATGAAGCCCTCCATCTACCTGACACCAAGATATTTCCTAAGGTTTTTCCATTGTTGAATGTCTTACGTATTCTTCTGGTGATGAAGGTTGAGAATGAATGCTATGAAAATGGATGTAAGCATTTCAAACCATACCTTAGAAACATTTGGACAGACCAACGGTCAAGTAACTTGGCTTTGCTTAATATAAATTTTGATATAAAAATGATCTGGATTTAAAGTTAGACACATATATTAAACTTTTTACAATTAAATCAGAGCTTCCTATAGGTGATTCAGAAACCATTGTAAATACCTAAATTACTTTAAAAATAAGTTTTCTCTTCTATTTGGAGAAAAAACTGTAAGGAGTATGTAGGCTGCTTAATCACTGATATCTTTGCCTATAGGCATCCTATTATATATGTTAGTCATTAATAATCTACCTATTTAAAGGATCCCTGTTTGACTCTCATTCTTTGAAGACCCATCTGTTCCTCCAGAAGATAGCATTGAAAGTGCCACATTTAATTTCTGTGTAATCTCTGTTAGTGGCACTTGGAAACTATTTTAGTTGTCATTTTAGACATAAAATTTTTATCATTGTGGAACCAACTGTCAGGTGATCAGTCCAGCTTTCAGTACTTTGAAGAAATTTTGAGGAGGTGTGAAAGTAAAGCAATACATTTTGTAATATGCTACAATGAAGCTTTTGACTGACTTTTAAATAGTAAGAGTTTTAAGTATGCTCTTAAAAAATTGTATTGAACAGCTAAGGAAATTACTGGAGAATGAGAGTAACTGAGTTTGCCAAGCACAAATTTCAGCATAGATTTTGTCTTTATCAAAGGAACTTAAAGGAACAAGTTAAAGTTAAGTTTTTTATAATTTTTCTCACATCTGGTTGTTGCTGTTTACATTCCTTTGTTGAGCCTACACATTCATAAGCTTTTTAAAAGCAGGTATGTGTTGATCACTTCTGTTTCATGGTCAGGACAGAATCAGGAGGCCATGGCTACTGACAACTGATTTGACTGTTTTTTTTCTGTCTATTTCTATGACTATATCTACTGCCTCATCTTGATTTATAAGCAAAACCTGGAAAACCTAAAAAAAAATAATGTTTTCTGCTTTATCTAGGAATAATATAAAAATTATTGCTCTTATTTTGGTAGAAGAAAATCAACTTTGAACAGTTTATTTCAATCTAAATAATATGTGAATTTTGTTTTAAAAAATATAATAAAGGACCATTAAGAATAATTGAGTATCATTTTTGCTCAGTCATTCAACAGATATTTATTGAGCACCAAAAGGTGCCAGGTACTAGTCAAGGTGTTAAGAATATAGTAATGAAAAAAAATAGAAAAAAGCCCTTCCCTATTAACATATATGATAATGGTGGTATGGGTACCAGTTGATAGATTATAGATGTACACAAAAAAAATAATAAGTTATGTGGAGGATTAGTGAGATGAAGTAAAAAATAGCATAAGAAAATGAAAGTGCAACTGAGTAAACAGAAAAAACAGGCAAACAATCTCATTAATTCATATAGGGTCTAAATAATAATTTAAAGTAATTACAAAGATGGCTTTGTAAGATGTGGGGGCAGATTAACTCATAGGGTGAAAAAATCAGTGACCTTGGCTGAACCCACCGTCACTTTTGTCTCCTCCCCACCAAATCATAATTCTTTCATAAACCATATTAATCACACTTCCTACATTATGTGGATAAAGAAACCTAAGAATATTTTCTGTCAATTTTAGATTTTATGAACAGAATAATGAACTGGATTGGAAAAATTAGATCTGATACATCAGGATCAGGAATATCATCATAAAGAAATGTTAGTATAATCACATAGTTGTGTGTTCATCACTTCAATCACTATTAGAGCATTGATTGCACACTTTGGATGAATTGTATGCTTTATTAATAAGTATCAATAAAATTGAGCAAAAATAAACATTAGTGAAGGTCATTTCCAATAACCTCAGTGACTTTCAAAATATCTTTAATTAGTGCCCCGTGATTCATATGTTTTAGGGACCAAATGTACCCACAGAAATAAAATGATGAAATTGCAAGTAAATCCCTCAAGGTTTGATGGAAAACATATCTTGAATTGTAAGGAATGTATTTATTAAGACTGACCTAGTAAAAGACTCCTAGATGTTCATTCTTTAATCTGAAATGTTTATATTTTGATATTCTGTAAGCCTTGATATCATGAGGCAAATGACAAGCCATAACAAAGCACTTTTTGGTGAAATCTAGGTAGGAGAAGTATTCTGTTTACTTTTGCTTTTCATAATAATAACTATGAATATATGTTCCTCTCAATTATTTATCATTTTACATTGTACTTAGATTTCAACTTCTTTATCTTTCCAGTTATTCTGTAAATTGAAAACTGTGGAGGAGGTGGCAAGATGGCGTCGGCTTAGGAGGGCAACTGCGGACAGCTCCCAGAACATGGCAGATAGTGGATGGGGTCTTGCACAGGGATATGTGCTGTGGGCATGTGGATTGAGAAGCTTGGGACATCTATCTGAGCAGATCGATGGCGTGGACTGAACCATAGAGATTTGTGAGTTTTAAGCCTGCCTGTGGTGGTTAACACAGTCGGCTGACCCCCACCCTTATGGTGGTGGGGGAAAGCGGGTTGGAAGCATGACTCCTGTCCGGTAACTGGGTGACCTGGCCCAGTGGGAGGGGGCGTTTTCTGAGGGGGGAGCTCCGGTAAGAGAGCTTTATTTTCTGGGGATTTGGCCCCCTGAAGCCCCCTGCAACTTAGACGAACAAAACAGCTGTAGTGAATCAGCACCCAGAGGAGGGGAGGGGTTAATCTGCTGAGGGAGGTGATTTGACTAGCTTCCCAGGGATAAGCCCTGAGCCCCGTGGAGCTGGGGAGAGGGGCAATCTCCAAGAGAGGGAGAGTTCTGACAGAAAGCAGAGGGGATATTTTAGCTGTCGATCTGGCTGCCTGGACCCCCTCATAACTTTGGGGAGCAGATAAGCCAGCTTGAAACAGCACCAGGCTGAGGGGAGAGGCGAATCTGAAGAGTAAACCTCACTTACCTGCAGCCTGGTGATGCAGGGGCTCTGATCCAGAGAGGCAGAGTCTGCCGTTTTTAGCGTTCTACACTGACCAACATCAGACTTTTGTGTCCCTGGGGAATCCAGAAATTGGGAAGTGCTTGATTAGTTTCCACGAGCCCAGTTAAGGTCCCCTCCATGAGGGGCATGGTCTAGAGAAGGACTTATTTTTGGTCCTGTATTACGCAAAAAAAAAATTTAATAAATAAATAAATAAAACTGTCACTTTAATAAATGAAAAATAAATTCTTTTTGATTTAGTTTAATAGCCAAAAGCTGCTTCAGGACCTGCATATAAAAACCCTGCAGGGAAATTGTATGATAAACACAAGCAGGCTGAGAGGATCCATGGGACCCCAGGGAATGTTGATCCCCCTTAGCTTTGTTTGACTGCTTGCCAGTGTGGTTGTTTGCTTTTTCTCTGTTTATTTGTTGTCTCTTGCTTTTCTTTCCTCTTTCCTCCCACCTTTCTTCTTTCTTTCATTTTTTTAAAATTAGGTGCTCCTAGCTTCTCTCTTCTTTGTTGTGCTTCTTCTTCAGTAATTTCTCATTCTCTCTATATATTGATTGTGTATTCCAAAATAGCTCTTATCCCTCCCTCATCTTTCTGCCTTCTGCTTTCTGTTGTGGCTATTAAATACCACATTTTTTCCATACTCCCACAACTCAAGGGTGTCAATTTCTATTCCTTCTATTTTGTTTTTTTCTTTCTTTATTAATATTAACTCTTTCCTTTTAGCCCTTTCTTAACTCTTTTTCTCCCTCCTCATAATTCTAGCCTTCTAAATCAT
>JAQZBX010058613.1:0-17702 GCA_029593785.1 Cabassous unicinctus
GTCTGTTTCATCTCTTCTCATCCTCCTCCTCCAGTCTTCACCAGGATTCGATCCTGAAGACCTCCGATGTAGGAGAGAGGTGTTCTGCCATCTGCGCCACCTCGGCTCCTGGTTTTTGGAGCTTTCGGAGCATCTCGTCTTGTCTCTCTCCTTTTACGTCATCATCTTGCTGCATGGCTCCCGGGGCCTGGCGGCTCACCGGCACACAGAGCCTGGCAGCCCATGCGCGTTCTATATATATATATTTTTATTTTACCGGGAGGTCCTGGGGATCGAACCCAGGTCCCTCCATATGGCAGACGGACGCCCATTTGAGCCACATCCGCCCCCTCCAGTGTAAAATTGTGATCTAGTCTCTGAGCTTTGAGCTATTACATGTAAACTCACCCACTCAACAAATAATAATTGAGCACCTACCATGTGCAGGCTAGGCAAAGAGGAGGAAGACGCTGCCCTGCCCTTAGTTGGAAAACAGGCTGGGAGGTGGGAGGCTGAGCTGAAGCAGACAATGAGAGCTTCAAGGATGGGCTTGATGGGACTACGAATGGGGAAGGAGAGAGTCAGAGGGAACCTTTAGGAGGCTGAGACCTGGAGGATGGCCAGGAGTTAGCCAGGGAGGGATGTGAAGGATCTTGTAGGTGGAGAGTGCAACACATGCAAAGGCAATTTTCTTACTGATGCATATTAAATTCAGTGGCTGTTGGAATCCTCCCTTTTATTTGGCCACTTCTTTCCTAAACTCTGCAAATAAGGGGTGGGCACCGATATGAGGAACTCTAATTACCACTGGCTGTGACCTTGGTATGCTTCACATTCTTTACACGTATCATTTCATTTAATCCAGACAACCATCCTCTGAGGATTGGACTATGCTTATCTTATTTCACAGAGGCCCAGAGAGGTGAAGTGCTCTGTCTGAAGCCACACAGTGAGAGGGCTGCTAGATTTAGAAAAACAAAAGGAAAGAAAACAAATCAAAGCAGGATGCCCAGTTAAATTTGAACTTCAAGTAATCAACAGATACTTTAAAAAATATAAATACATCCCATGAAATATTTGGGATGTATTTATAACTTAAAAAATCATTTGTTCCTTGCCTGAAATTCTAATTTACCTGGGTGTCCTGTATTTTATCAGGCAACCCTACCCGGTGCTTGAACCTCATTGTATCTGTTCTTCCCCCTGAAATGATAATTATCACTTGGGTTTCTTGCGGATCTACTATGTGCCAAGCTCGGTGCTAAGCGCTTCATTATACTTAATTTTGTTGAGCTCAGGGCGGGTAGCGCTCTCCTCGGCGCCCCGGGTCCAGCGCCGGAAGGCCGGCAGTTCCGCACGCGGTCACCAAGTGTCGCCCTCGGCCCGCGGTACGCCCGGCGGCAGCGGGGGCGGATGGGCGCGCGCGGCCCATTCATCACTGCGCGGACACGGCGCGCAGACAATGCGGGGAGCGGCCCTTGCCCGCGACGCTGTCGGTACAAAGGATGCGCTGTTAACACGTGTACGGTAATCGGCTCCCCCACGGCCTCTTCCCGGGCCGCCCTCTTCCAGCCTGACGGATGGCCTAAGCCATCCATCTAAATTATGTCACGGGCGATGAGCGTCCTCCTCGGTCCAGTCCGTCCGGCCGCCCAGGGCCAGGCTCAGCCGTGTGCAGCGCACCCCGCCTGGGCTAGCTTCGCCACCTCCCACTCCGGGGAAGGAACCTCGCGTGGGCTGAGCACCTACTGTGTGCTGCTCCAGTCACTGTCTTCTTGGTTTGCATGCACGGTGTTGTGGTTTATTAGACCCATTTTGCAGAGGAGAAAACTGAGGCTGGGAAGTCTTTAATCCACAGTCACACAGCTCTGGGGTTTGCCAGAGCAGGTATTTTTGCTTTTGACAGCTTTGAGATATAATTCATATTCCATAAAATCCACGCATTTCAAGTGTACATTTCAATGGCTTTTAGTATATTCACAGAGTTGTGGGGCCATCACCACAATCTAATTTCAGAACATTCACATCAGCTCATAAAGAAACCCCTTACTCATTAGCAGTCACTCCCCAGCCTCTGCCTCTGCTCCCCTTCCTCCCCTCACCCCCCACCCCCTAGAAACCACTAGTCTACTTTCCGCTTCTACAGATTTGCCTATTCTGGACATTTCATATAAAAGGAATCGTATAATATATGGCTTTTGTGATGGATTTCTTTCACCCAGCATAATGTCTTTAAGGTCCATCCAGGTTGTAGCACATGTATCAGAACTCACTCCTGTTTATGGCTGAATTCCATTGTACATAGAGACCACATTTTGTTTATCCATTCGTGTATGGATGGAAACTTGGGTGGTTTTGACCTTTTGGCTGCTGTGTGGCTCATTATTAACAAGCTGTGTGGCGTGGGGCAGTGACTTAACTTCTCTGAACCTTGATTTCCTCACCTTATAATGGAGACAATAATACACTCTCACAGGGCTGCTTGAGGGGGAAAAAAAAGGGAAATTTGGTAAAGAACTTAGCGTATTGCCTGATAAATTTACCATAAATATAATAGTATAAGTGCTCTCAGTAAGTGTTAGCGGATGTTGTTTAGTATAATAATAGCAAAAGCTCCCAAAGGGTAGAGTGCCCCTCCCAGCCCATTAGGAATAAAGGAATGCAAAGTGGTGGAGACGTGGGAAATGAGAAGACGAGGGTCTCAGCTCTGCTGACCCCAGGATGCGGTGAGACCCATCTCACAGATTGGACTAGTTTGGCCCCTGTCTCAGAGCCCTGGGCCCCAATGGCTTGGCCCTGCTGCCTCCTGCAGAAAGAGGGACAGACAGACCTGCATCCAGCCCCACTGGGAGAGTGGCTCGTCTCTTGTTGCCTCCTGCCTCCCTGGGGAATTTCTTTCCCGTTGTTGCTTCTCTCTGTGTTCTGTGTCCCCTGAGGCCGGGACCAGGTTCCTAGCAGGTGGTCAGTGAATGTTGATGGTGAGATGAAAATACTGTCTGTTCAGAGTTGAGGGTGAAGTCTTTACACACAGCCCCTTGGTCATCTCCCCAAGCTGTGATCATCCCTACCCCCTAGGAAGAGAACCCCAACATCCAGGCTGTGCATGGACCTCCAAATCCCACCATATTCTCCTGGTGCCTGGTGCTTCAGGTAGAGGCAGGGAGGACATAACGTGTCGCAGGGGCCAGCGTGGCAAGCTCCGGGCTCGGATCTGACTCCACAGCTTCTGAACCCTATGAGCTTGGCAAGGTTGCTGACCTCCCTGAGCCTCAGTTTCCTCCTCTCTAACATGGAGATGATAGTAGCACCTGCCCTGTGGCGTGCTCAGGGGCCTGGAGCAGTGACCCACCTGTGGTGATGGCTCGGGCATGACCAGGTGTTATTATTCCAGTGGGAGGGTTGTGGATGATGATTGTGGGGTGCGGGGGGTCGGGTGGGGGGCGGCGCTTAGAAGACTCAGCCTGCTTGGGAAGGGGCCTAAAGGGATGGAGGCCTGGCTTTTGCATTTCCTAGCTGTGTGACCATGGGTAAGCCACTTACCTTCTCAGAACCTGTTTCTCCATCTGTAAAATGGGCCAGCTCCAAAATCTGGGTTGCTGTGGGACTTTGGTGAGATCAGAACCTAAAGGCTGAGCACAGCACCCAGTGGAGAGGGGTGCTCTGTAAATGGTTGCTGCTGATGGAGGAGGCGAGGGTGGGGAGGGGGTGGGAAGGGAGGGGAGAAGGGGGAGAGGGAGGGGGAGGAGTGGAGAGGCGATTAGGAAGATTGGAAAATCTTTCTCCCAGAGTTCTTGTGAGGGTGAGATAAATGTAAGATGCTATTGTTGAGCACCTGCTGTGTGCTGTGTGCAAGGCTTGGCTTCGGCCATCCCGGTGAAAAGGAGCTGGGTGAGGGTTCCCATAATTGCCTCTGCTGTCCTCAGCACAGCTCATTGGGGTCAGACATTATGCCCCCATTTTACAGGTGAGGAAGCTGAGGCTTGGAGATTTTACGTGGCAGGGCTGTGGGCTCTCAGCAGTTAGTGGCGTTTGAATCCAGGTTTTTTAAATCTGACAGTGTTCTACAAACATCAGGCGGATAGCTCGTCTGTGTGACTTAGCTGGCGGCCTCGTCCCACCCTGGTCTCCTGCCCCCCTCCTTCCCTGCTTCTCTTGTTAGTCACCCATTCATTAATTTAACAGACAAACCCTGAGCCCCTGCTCTGTGCCCAGCTCTGTGCTGGGTGCCGGGGACACAGAAATGGTAAGACACAGCCCCGAAGGGTCTCATAGTTCAGCCTGAGAGACAGACAGACAGACAGAGAGACACACAGGCCAGTCTTATCTCTGCATGGCGTCACTTACAGTCTGACATGATAAAGTTCTTATGGACAGTGCTTAAATGGGCACTGGGGATGGCCAATGGGAGAAGGGATTCTGTCTAGCTAAAGGCGTTAGTTCTTCTGAGCTGAGAATACCGGTTCTATATCCCAGGTGCTGGGCTGAGACAAGACTAAGAGCCAGACACAGTCCTCCCCTTGGCTGATTCAGTGCCTTTGGAATGAAATATGCATTGTGCAGGGCTTTTTGAGCCCCGACCGGGAGCCTGGCACTGTGCCAGGCGCTGGGCATTCTGGAATGGTAGAGGCGGCATTCCTACCCTCCTGGTGCCCGGAGCGCAAAGAGGGAGAAAGGCGGGGGAGGAGAATCAACAGCCAGAGGGGAGGACTGCAGGGGGCGTGGGCGTGGGCGGTGGGCCTGGAGGCGCAGGAGAGGCTGTGGGTGATCGCATCGTTGGCCAGCTGGAGGAGTCAGGAAATGAGCCACTAGACCTTTTTGGCGGTAAACGGGACGCAGATTGATGAGCTGACAACGGGCAGTAGATTCGCTCTTTGCTTGTTCTGTTTGTTTGTTTGGAGCAGGAAGTTTGTGTTTTTAGAGCTCAGGGAGTCCCCACCCCTCATTTTACAGGGGACTAATATGATGATCCACGTGGGCAAGTGACTCCCCCAGGGTCATGCAGCCAGTGAGTGCCAGAACCGGCACGCGAAGGCGGTTCTTCCCGCTTACGTGTCTTTCTAGTGTCCGCAGCCCTGTCTGCAATTGTAAAAATGCTTATTCAAAACACAACAGCTGTTACTGATGACAATAGAAGCCATTTGCCTGATTCCACTCACCTACATCTCTAGGGGTTAGTAAATTTGCGGCCAGTTTTCAGGGGTTTCAAAATTGAATTTCTAGGTAGGTTCCACGGAGACTTGGAGAAAGGATTCCTAGTTCCCATGTTTGTTCTATAAAGTGCTGCGCCTGATATCCACTCTGCTAGGGAATGTTAACTAAGCACCTACTGTGTGTCAGGCACTGAGATAAGGGGTGGGGATTCAGAGGTTTAAAGAAGAAAATTTCTCTCTGAATCCAAAAACACTCTTGCTGCCTCAACCTCATGGAACTCATTGTCTAATGAGGAAAACAGTTCCACAAATGGATAATCAGATCCCAGGTTGCATGATTGGAGGATGTGGGAGCCCAGGAAGGTGTCTGCTCAGCCTGGGGGTGGGGCAGCAGGGAAGGCTTCCTGGAGGAAGTGATGCCTGAGCTGAGTCTTGAGAAAGAAGTTGGAGTTCACCACGTGGGGAAGAGGGGTACATGGACGTTCCAGGTGGATGGAATGGCATTTGCAAAGGCTCAGAGGCATAAGGTTTTATGGAAAGCCATTAAATATACCCAGCAATGAGGCTGGAAGAGTACGGGGATGTTGGGGTGGGGGGGTGGGGAGGGATAAAGATGAACAAAAGCCTTGGTTTTAAATTGAAACCTGGAAGGTAATAGGGAGCTATGGAAAGGTTCATAGCAGGGGACTGACCTAGTCATATTTGTCTTTTTTGAGACATCCCGCTGGCTACTGTGAGAAGGGGTGGGAGCAAGGAAAAAAGACCAGTGAGGAGACGGCTGCAGTTGTACAGGTATATATTGATATATTAATATCAACACTTATTATTACAATATATAACTTGCTGGGCACCAAGCATTGTTCTAAGAATTTTAAATATATTAACTCGTTTAATCCTCAGAACATCCCTATGAGCTAATGTGCATGGAAAGCTCTTAACCTGGACTCTGGTGTATGGTAAGTAGCCAACAAATTATCTACATTGTATTAGCAATATATATGACTAGGACAAGGCTGAGAGAGTCACTTGCTGTACTGGATGCTGTGACGCAGAGTCCAGATTCACCTGCAGGAAGGAAGGATTTATTACTGAACTACTGGGAGTGCTGGCGTCTGTGACGGCTGCCTCAACTCAGGAAAACTGCCTCCCCCATGGTCACTCCCTTTTGGGAGCAGCCTACATCCAACAGCTGAGTGACACAAGGATATATAGGTTCAGTCCTCTGGCCCCAACTCAGGATAGTTCTGAAGGGCCATCCCAGCTCCAGAGCTCCTCTTGGAGTTTTATATCACGGCTCAATATCTCACTCTGCCCAATCCTTCCCATCCATGGGTCTTGATCCCACAAGCACTTCCTAATGAACATCCTGCAGGCTACACTCTGTCTCAGAGAGTCAGGTATCCCAGGTACAGATCTGCAACACCTGTCTAAAGTAGCACAGCCAAGACTCAGCAGAGCCAGGAAACAAATCGTCACTCGTTTGCTTTCAAAATCTCCATTCTGCCGTCACCCAATTCTACTTTGATCAAGTCTCTTGACCCCCTGAATTTTGGTTTCCTCACTGAAAAGTGAGGGTGTTATCAGTCAGCTTAGTCCAGGTTAAGCTGAGGTAACAAACATCTCCGAAAATTTCAGTAGCTTCCAAAGATAGGGTGACCAACTTGTCCTGGTGTTTTAGCACTGTTGAGTCCTGCATCGCTGGAAATCCCTGAGTTCCAGGCAAACCAAGCTAGTTTGCTGGAAACTGCCCAGTTTTAAAATGGAAAGACTCAAATCCCAGGAACCCTCTCAGTCCTTGGCAAACTGGGATACCTGGTCACTGTATCAAAGTCAAAGGTTTATTTCTCACTCTTGTCACACGCCCATCATGTACATGTCCATCGCGTATGTCGCATTATACGAGGCTCTGCTTCAAGTGGTTTTTACTCATGACTCAGGTTGATGGAGCAGCCCCTCTCTAGTACAGCACTCTGGGGGAGATGTGGAGAAAGCAAGAATGGTCTCTCTCTTTTCTTTTTAAAGATTTATTTTATTTATTTATCCCCCCCTTGCTGCTTGTGCTCGCTGTGTCCATTCGCTGTACGTTTTTCTGTGTCTGCTTGTCTCCCTTTGTTGAGTCATCTTGCTACGTCTGCTCTCCATGCGGGCGCGGGCCGTCAGCTCTCCACGGGCGCGGGCCAGCTTGCCTTCACCAGGAGGCCCCAGGAATTGAACCTGGGGCCTCCCATGTGGTAGACGGGAGCCCAGTCACTTGAGCCACATCCGCTTCCCAAGCGTGGTCTCTTAAAGAGTCTACCAGGAAGTGACATGAATCACTTCTCACATTTCATTGGTCAGAGCGAGTCACATGACTGAGACAGTATGGTGTCACCCCTCCTCCGGGAGGAGTGCCTTGGGGAAAGCATGCTGCTTGGAGGAGGCAATATAAAATGTCACAGAAGCCAGGGAAGGCTTCTTGAGCAGCTGCTGCATGCTTCACTCAGAGCTGGGGGCCTCCTCTCTACCTCGGCGATTTTCTGCCATGCTAATGATTTGAAACAGTGGCTAATTTGACAAGCCAATTGGAGTCCCCGTGATTGCATTTGACTTTCTGACTAATGACAAGAGATGAACTCTTTTCTTAGTGCAACTTACAGTTGGATAGCCTTGGGCCATCACCCGATCCAGTGTTCAAAATGTTGCCTTGTAAATTGTCTAATAAAGTAATAAAGAAAGGGACTTGCTAAATGATTTGTCTTTAAACCATTGTAATGGGATTTTTTGTAACATTGTTTTATGTTAGAATGCAAAAATTATTACACATAATTAGATTCATTTCAATTCAAATCTCTGCCAGGCCTCTGACATATTCTGCAACTTCCGCCACGTCGAGCAAGTTGGCTCGTAAAATCGAATCAAATAAAAATTTAAAGGCAGTCGGATTTCGAGTGGTGCAGTGAAGACTGGAGGGGAAGGTTGTCCAAATTGCCTTTGCCTCGGAGGGAGGAGAAGAAAAGAGGGAAGAAGAAGGGAAAAGGGACAAAGGGAAGGTGAGAAGAGACAAGCCACCACCATGTCTATCTGGCTTCATTAGAGAAAGAACAGAAGGCATTCTGCTGGGGCGGCTCCAGATCCCGCTGGCTACAGGGCTAGACTACCGGTCTTGGTTGCCCCTTCGGCCCCACTCCAATGTGACACTGGTGGCCCTGGGTTTCGTTTCATTCAGGCTGACTAGGGCCTGCCTGTGGATCTTCTTAATATTTAATCCTAACCATGCAGGCACACATAGGTATCTATTTATCTATAAAAGCCGCAGTATACATGTTTAATAGAAGAGCAAGTGGCAGCTCAGATCACCTAACAGACATGCTTTTCCAGGGGTGCCAGGACAGGCAGGCTGTCTCTCCCTGGGGTGCTGTTATTTATCAGGAAATAGGTGTCTCAGGCTCCCCAAATGCCCAGGCTGGGTCTTGAGGAGGGGGAGGAGGTTACCAAACTGTGGCTTGGTGCAATTGGCTTGCATGAGAAACCGCTTGTCCCTTTCTAGAGCTCGAAGGTGGAGTCTGAGGTCTGCCTCCTCCTGTGTGTCCGGGGGAGCATCGGGCCCTTTGATTGTCCTGTGAGGTCTCCGTGCACTGATGTCAGCCCAGTTGTCCTGTCTGTTGCCTGGGGTTTTGTCCTAGGCAGGAGGAGGTGTCTGCGGGGCTGGGCTGTGTGGGTGGCATCGGAAGATGACGCTGGAGCGAGTGACTGTGGTAGAATAATCACACCGTAAAGGGAAAGTGGTGGCATGAGGGGATGGCAGCAAGGCTCGTGAATATTCCGGGCACTTGGACCTGCAGCCAGCTCCAGGCCCGGCTCCTGATCCATCAGTTTTACAGATTGGCATGGTGGCGAGCAGGCTGTCATCAACTTAAATTTTACCTCCAGCCCAAGGAATCCCTGGAAGTATTTCCCAGGGAAGCCTGGCAAGAGAGCAGGGCCATGCCTTCTTCCAAGATCAGAGACGGGAGAGAGCATCGGATGCAGCCCCGGGAGCTCTGGGGTCAAGACACAGGTGCACCACTAAAGTGCCATATAGCCCTGGGCTCGGCCTCGGCCCCCCAGGGGAGAATAAGAAGAGAGAATGCGAGCACTGAGTATGCACCACGAAGCACGTTGCAACCATTTTGCAGAGGAGGCATGGCTGGCCCGTTAGGAAACAGAGGCTCAGAGCAGGGAAGGTAGTTGCCTGGGTGATGAATCCAGTTTGATTTGGGAGCATGGGTATCTTTACCTGCCAGGTGGGGCTAATGACCCCCACCTTAGAGGGGGGTTCACAGGAAGAAATGAGAGACTGAACTTGGGGGTGCGTTGGAAATATCTCAAGTCCTCTGGGGATGAGTCTCCAGAATCCTGGTACAATAAGCACAGGCTGTTGTGAACTGCAGGGATCTTTCGCCTCCATTGTGTCTCACTTCCTGTGCTCCGGGACGAGGGGAGGTAAGTGGAAAGGAGCCTAGGAACTAAACTACAGGTGAGGAGTCCAAGGCTCAGAGAACTGAAGCTCCTTGCTCAAAGTTCCAAAGCTTGGAAGTGGGAAGGTCATGGTTCAAGGTTACAGTTGAAGGTCACTAACAAAGTAGGCCTCTCTGCAGAAATTGAGATTTGTTTAAAATCTCCATCTCTAGTATTTTAACAACAAAAAAAAAATTGAGAGAATATTTTTTGCCTGCCTGCCTGCCTCTCTCTCTTCTTTCTTTTTTATCCAATTGTAGAATCAGCAGCAGATGACTAATGCAGAGTCTATCCCACTGAGGGGAAAGTTGACGGTTTGGTCAGAGTGAAATACCTATTAAGCTCCTACTACATGCCAGGCCCTGCCCTACTGGGAAGGGAGCAGACAGTGGTGCTCTGAGCCAGAGCTAAAACTTATGAGCTGTGCGGCACTAGGCAAGTTACTTAACCTCTCTGAACCTCAATGTCTTCTGCTAGAGGCCAGGGGTAGGTTTTGTTAGTGATGGGGAGGTAAAATGCCTGAATCCTGATCTGTCATATATGCCTCATCCCTGCAGGACTTTCGGATGAAGAGGATTTGATGCACAATGAGCCATAATCCAACAAGGAGCAAAACTTTTTTTTTTTTTTGTCCTGTCCTCTCTCATAGCAAAGCATTATTTATTCTTCAGCTCGAGGTTCAAGCAAGACTTCTGACTTCGCAAATTAAATATAAATCTCGGGGCCTGCATGCTCAGCATTATCTGCAGGGAGAGAAAGATGGCCAGACCCTACAAGAAGTCCTCAGTTCACATACCTGGCCAGCTACATCAGCAAATGAAGAGCAGTGGGGATGCCAGAGATTGTCTCGGAACAAAACTCTGTTTAGAGAGAATCAGGCAAACGGGTACTGATTTTCAGTAAAGTAACCCTACCCATAACTCATGTTTGGGACAATTAATGTCTTACATTTTGATCAAACGGGATGTCAGTTTATTTTTCTCTGGTTAGGAGTTAGAAAAATGGTTATCAGAGAGATAGAAGAGTGGGGGGAAATTCCCTCCCAACATTTATCTCAAGAGTTATGATGGAATCAAATGAGAAAATCTTGGTAAATTGCTTCATATTATAGTGCCTGGCATATACGGAGTAAACCTATGAGCTGCTATAGTTGTTTTCATCAATGGAGGCACGTGGCTAACAAAAGTTATTCCTAGTCTTTAATGAATTAGATGTCAAGTTTCTTGACTCTGTCAGATTAAATCAGGAAATCAGAATCCTATCTAGGTATTTTGAGCGGGAAGAGATTTAATACAGGGAATTAAAGGTTGAGAAAGCTGTTGGAAGGTGAAGGAAGCTGCTGTAGCATTTTGGAAAGCAAGGTGTGCGGGGGTCTCGGGCCCCACCGTGATGATCTTAGCTGCCTACAGCACCAAAGTGGGGGATTTGTGTGAGAATGCCCAGGAGGCATTGGAAAAACCTCATATCTACCTTCTGCCAAGGTCCATTCACCTGCCTGCTGCTTGGTGGAACAAAAATGGTTTCTTCTTCTCTTCTATCTTCTGAATCCCATGTGAACACTTCTCATTGGTGGAATCTGAACTGGGACTCTGCTGGCAAGGGAGTCAGGGAAATATAGTGTTGTAGGATATGGAAAAACATCTTTCCCGCTCCTACTCCCTCTAACTCTTCAGGCACCTTATCAGCCCTAGCACCTCCTTCCAACCCCCCTTCAACATGGCCGCTAAGGCTGTAACAAAGAACAAAGAACAGCTAGCCTTCTTCACGGAAGTTTAGGAAAGTTCGCGCCTAAAGTTTTCTGCCCTCCTCCCTAGCAACAGCAACTACCAATGCCTAACCTCTATCCATCCCTGAACCCACCAATCCCTACCCTCCTCCCTGTTCGCGCCACAACCTTCCCGCCAACCCCACGCCCGCCAATCAACAACCGTCACATCCCCCTTTGCCCTATAAAAGGTGTTGCATTTTCTGAATAAACAGACCTGCGCCATCAGCCTCGTCTCCGCGGTCGTCTCTCTTTGCGCTGCGTCCGTCCTCCACACCTGTCACCCCCCACTGGGGGCCCCGCAGAGGCCCCCGATCTCCCCTCAATATAGTTTTATGTCTTCCAGCCCTCATGATACAGGGTTGCATGTGGAAGGGAGCAGCAATGGAGTTGAGATGCTAAACAATTTGGTTTACTGTCCATGGCCATTCCACTGCCTCAGAGGTTTTCTACCTACTTGTGAGGTCCCCAAGGAATGTAAGGAACTACCAAGGGGGATAACAAATGAGGTGCACAGAAGGGCTTTGTTTTAGTTTCCTTGTTGCTAAAGCAAATACCATGCAATGGGTTGGCTTAAACAATGGGAATTTGTTTGGCTCACGGTTTTGAGGCTAGGAGAAATCCAAAGTCAAGGTGTCATTAAGGTGATGCTTTCTCCTGGAAGGTTGTGGAGTTCTGGGGCTAGCTGCCAGCGATCCTTGGTCCTGGGCTCCTCTGTCACATGGCAATGCACATGGTGGCCTCTCTTGTTCGCTCCCTTCTCTGCCTGGTTGTGTTGACATTCAGCTACGGCTGTTCCCTCTGGCTTTCTCTCTCTCTGTGACCTTCCCTGTAAGGCTTTCAGTAATAGGATTAAGACTCATCTTGATTCAGTTGGGCTACACCTTAACTGAAGGAACCTCATCAAAAGGTCCTATTTACAAGAATATGTTTTTCTGGGGTACATGACTCTAAACCAGCACAGGCTTCAAGTTCACTTCCTAGTCTCAACCTGAGCAACTCTACTCTTACTCATTGTATTTATTGGATTTTATTTGAAAAAAATCTTCCCCCAACACACAAGTTCGACTTTCACTATATCACAGCACACGGGTTGAAGAGATAAGAGTGACTTCCTAGAAAAGATTTCATAGATTGGCTGGTGGGGCTGTATGAACCAGAGGAGTTAGACAGCCGGACCCTCTTGCCTTGCCTTCCATCCTTCTGGATCCCAGGCACAAGTCTTCCTTCTCTTCCAGTCCAAAGCCTTCCTGCATATCAACTCATGCAAATAGATGCCTGAGGGTAGAGCAGGCCCAACATGCCCAATTTCCACTTAGGCTCAACTGGCATCTATAGTTTTGTGGTTTTTATGATTCTATGATTTTTTAGTATTCTTTGATTCTTTCACACTATATCCTGAACTCCTTTAGCTTTTTGATTTTGCATTTCTTTGATTCTGAGATATGATGATCCTGGGACTTGGACTCTCTGGCTCAATTATTCCAAGAAAGAATCATTTCTTTTTTTTTTTTTTTTTTAATCAATGTGTCCAAGCCTCACTTGTGAGACATTGGTCCCTACCAGGGAGGCGACCAGTGGTGGGGGAATCATAGTAGAGTTGGAGCCAGAGAAGCAGCCAGGGGCACATGTTGACTGTGTTTAAGGTCAAAACCAGAGCAGCCACTTCTGCCATCAGGTATTAGGGGCCAGTGTGGGCTTAGGAGAATGGGATGAAGCTGGAGGACTGAGAGCTGGGTGCATGAAGGATGGATGGTGTGGGAGATGGGGAGTGATGTTGGAAATGAAGCAAGAGTCCATTGTATTAGCTATGGGAGGACTATGGTTCTCTGTGATAAACCCTCTCAATCCCATTTCCCCATCAGTCCAAACTGCCGTATCATTGCCTGCTCCTTGCCAGGGAGCTGAATAAAACAATCCATATATTCCTTAGGGGTCAGTTAGCCAGTTCACGGTCCTAGGCAATGACAGCGACTAGTGAATTAGCCCAGGACGTGCTGGGCTGCTATAGCAAAAAAAATCTACCCCAGTGCCTTCACATAACCTAAGTTCATTCCTTGCCCCTGCAAAGCCCACTGTGGATTTGGACAGCTGTGCTCCATGGGCTGGCTCAGTGATCCAGGCTCTGTCCATCTTGCGATTCTGGCTTTCAAAGCAAGACCTCCTTGTTTGCCGTGGCAGCGGAAGGGAGAGTCTGGAAAGCGCCCCCAGGGCTACGCACTGCCTCAGCTCAGAAGTGATGATGGTCTCGTCCACTTCCATTGTATTGACTGGAACCAGACCAGTTAAGTGGAAGAGGGCTGGGAAGGTGGTTTTCTGTGTGTCCAGGAAAGATGAATATGCAGCAGCATTCAGTGAACACATAGTCTTGTCTCTGCTGCAACTACCTTTTTTTTTTTTTTTGGTGTAGTTACCGTAATTACTCTACATTAATTTATTTAAGTGGAATGGGTGTAGCTCATGGTTGAGCAAGTGCTTCGCATGTATGAAGTCCCAGGTTCAATCCTGGGTACCTCCAAAAAATGATTTAAATAGTCACAAAGATCGTTATAAGTGAGGTTCAGACTTGCCTAAAGCCACCCAAGCAATGGCAGGGTGCAGAATTTGAACTCAGGTGTGTGCGCCTCTGAAACCTGGGTCCTTCCTGGCTCTGATGGTGGAAGCCCATACTCTGGGGCAGCTGGTGGGGTGGCTGCCCTTCACCCTCAAGCCGCAGCATGTAACTGCTGCCCTTCTGCCCGTTGTAGTTAGGTTTGATCCATGGAAGGAAATGCACTCTGCTGATCCGTGAGTCCCAAACACGTGCCCGTGAACTCTGAATGCGGTGCTCAAAAATGAAGCTAGACGGTTTCTAACAACTTTTTTTCATTTAGGCAAGAAATCTGGGAAGCCTTTTGTTTTTCCTTTGCTTTCTTCTTTTCTTTCTTTTTTTTTTTTCTTCTTCTCTTTTTAGTCTAATGAACTTCTTCATTAGAAGTTCAAACTTAACAACCGTCTAGAGTTGGTATCAAATTCAGAAGCTGATACTCATTGGAGAGGTTCTTTGCTGCAGAAGAGGGAATGGAGCACTCTGATTTTTTTTTCCCTTTTGCTGGTCTGCTTGTAAGCGCATCTGTTTTTCTTGCCCTCCTCGTCTGATCCTCTACCCAAAAGGTCAAGCTCACTTGTGGGTGAAGCAAGAGACCACTTCGTATATAAACAACTTCAGGGGCACTGGACCCTTTGGATCTTCTCCCCGTCGTGGCTGTACCTAAAGTCCTATCATTAAAGTATCTTCCTTGCTTTTAGCTTCAGAGAATTCTTATCTCTTGTTAAGATATCAGACAGGTAATAGGGTACCAGTTAATCCTCTTCTGTGGTTAAGGAAAAAATCTTAAAGCAGATTTCAGAGGGGAAAGAAGGCAAAGACCTGGAACCCCCAAATCTGGGGTCGGGCCCCACATATGCCAACAACTCTGCATACAGACCTAGCAAGTCACCCAACCTCTCTGCTTCTGTTTCTCCATCCAGAAGATGAGGAGGTTCCAGATATTTTTTACAGGGACACAGTGAACATGGACATTGCTGATTAAGACAACTTACATGAACACAGTGTTTTATAGCATGGCAGGAAAATATTTTGAAACATTAACTAAGGTTTTCTTTTCCTTTTTTTTTTTTTTTCCTCCTGTGCTTTTATTTATGTCTTGTGACCAGTCTCTTCATTCAGGCAGCAGCCAGACCATGCTGGCATTTATTGCCTCAGGGAAAGAATGACACAGCAGAACACAGATAACGAAGGAGGCAAATTCTTGGCTTTTGAATTTCAAAAACCAGCCAAGGATTGGGCAGATGACAAAAGATTTGGAAGGATGCAAAAGCAAAGCTTCCCTGTCTCCAAGTCAAGAAAAGATTCTCTGGGCTGCAGAACGGGGTTAGATGGGAAGTGAAGAGAATAGAGGCATTGGGTGCCACCTGACAAAGGGCAAAAGAGGGCTTGAGTTCAGGGTTGGAGGAGGGTGTTGATCAAGAAGCATGGGCCAGACGTGAGCGGGGACATCCCAGCACAAGCCAAAGGGGTACAAACACCGCCAAGAACCAGGTGAGCCCCAGACCTGATACCCCATGGCTGGCTGCCCTCCAAGATGGCTCCCAACGAGGTCTGCCTTCTCCTGCTATGACTTTGTCCTCCTACAGTCTCCTTCCTCATTGTATCTGGGCCATGTGATGCATAAAGCACACACGTGACTTCCGAGGCTAGGTCACAAAGGGCCACTGCTGTTTCCACCTCGTTCATTTTCTTGGATCTCTCCATCTGAAGGAAGCTTCCAGCCCTGGCTTCCATCTGATGGCAACTTCATGAGGGATCGGAAGCCAGAACCATCCAGTTCAGCTGCTCATGAATTTCTGACCCAAAGAAACCACTGGAGATGATAGATATATATTGTCATTTTAGGCCACTAAGTGTTAGGGGTAATTTGTTATGCAGTATTAGCTCACCGATGCAGTCAATTTGGCATACTGGGATACCACTAGAATTTAGACACAGCCCTGGAGAGAGGGGGCAGGAGACCCTAAATCAGGGGTTTTTAACCAGGAGTCCGTGGAAAGATTTCAGGGGGTCCGTGAGCTTGAATTGAAAAAAATCAACTTATTATCTTTATTTTCTCTGACCTCCAATGCTGAGTGTCATAAAACTATCTGCCGCTACATTCTGAGAAGGGGTCTGTGGTTTTCACCTGACTGGCAAAGGGGTCCGTGACACAAAAAAAGGTTAAGAACTCCTGCCCTAAATGGACTATGATTACATTTCTACCAGCTGGCAGAACACAGGCTTGTAATAGAAATTATGCTCAATTACAGAAAAATTAAGTATATTTCTAGACTATGTGAGTTTCTAGACTACCTGTATTGCTGCAACCAATTGCAAAGTGCTTCCAGATGACCGTGGGAGCCTGGGGGAAGCCAGGATGAGAGCCACTAGATTTTTGGGATGAGGGTGCCCTTTTCCCCAAACAGGCAAGCAAGGAACTTGAAGATACACAATTCCCTCATTCCAGAATTTGGGGGACCATTCAGCTGGTGCATGTCTCTAGGCTCGCTTTTGCTGCTCATTGCACCCCATCCTGAGAGCATGTGCAAGCTCAGCTTGACGCCCAAGCCCTTTAGCTTGTCTAGTTAGAAAACCCTTGCGTTAGAGACCATTAAAAAAAAGAGGGAAAGATAAATGGCCTGAAGCTGCAAGGCCCAGGAGGAAAGGGGAGAGCAGGTGATGGAGAATAAGCCGATGATTAGAGGGCAAGGGGTGGCAAAGGAGCCAGAACAGGCGAAAATCTCCACTGGAGATGTCAAAATATTTGAAAATCCTCTTCCTTTGGTGAATTGAGTTACCAAAAGGTATTTTTTTTTTTTTCTTGTTTCTTTTTTTGCAGATATAGAAGAGTTTTGAATGGAGGTTAAGAGCACAGTTTCCAGAGTCAGGCAGAGCTCAGCTCTGCCCCTTCTAGGTGCTATATGACCTCAGGCAAGTCTCTTAACCTCTCTGACCCTCAGTTTCTTCATCTGGAAAGAGGGGATAATGATAAACTTATAAAACGGCCTCTAATCTCCATCCTTTGGATCTGTGTCCTTCGCAATGTGCCTTTACATCAAGAGGTGAAGCCTATTTCCTCACGGTATTAGCCAAAAGGGGTGCTGATGCAAAGTACCAGAAATCTGCTGGCTTTTATAAAGGGTGTTTATTTGGGGTAAAAGCTTACAGTTACAAGGCCCTAAAGAGTCCAACTCAAGGTATCGTAAGAGGTGTTTACTCACCAAAGTCTGTTGCCATGTGTTGAAGCAAGATGGTTGCTGATCTCTACGAGAACTCAGCCTTCCTCTTCCTCTTAAGGATCCCTGGGCCCAGCTTCTTCTGATCTCAGCTGTGGGCTGGAGGGTTCGTTTCTTTCCAGGCCTTTTCAGGTGCTCAGGGCTCTGATCTCTTCAGCTGCAAACTGTCAGGTGAATGGCTCAGCTCTCCCCGAGGCTTTAGCCATTTGAGCCTTTTCCTTTCTGTCACATGGCAGGACCGAAAATGACCAAGTTCTCTCCTCTTCTGTATCTTCTTCTGTGTGTCTTCTTGAGTGAGCATCTGTTTCTATCAGCCCACCGAGAAGGCGGGGACTCAACCCTGAGTTACTCCCTACTGATGTGGTCGAATCAAAGCCCTAATCTTGATTTAATCAAGTAAACATAAAACCTTTGGATTTATTTATTTATTTATTTATTTTTTTGAGAGAAATTAGTTTTTTTTTTTTATTTGTAAAATGATATATAAATACATATGCATATATGTGCATTTGTTTACATAAATG
>JAQZBX010058614.1:0-17772 GCA_029593785.1 Cabassous unicinctus
CAAGTCTTTCCGAGATAACTGCATCTTCAATTCTGAGTTATGAGTTCCAAGTTTAGTAACGTCTTCAAATAGGGTATTTTTCATCTGGGAATTTGATTTCCAGAAACTTGGAAGTTCCAGAATCAGTTTCTGTTTTCTTTGTTCCCAAAAGTTCAGTCCTTAGTGTATTTCGCTTATCTAGTATTTTGCTATAAGCTGCAAGGAGAAGCCAAGCCACATTCTCCAAGTTTATCTTGGAAAGTTCTTCAGCTAAATGCTCCAGTTCACCATTTTCAAATTCTGTCTTCCATATAACACCAGGAGTTAATCTTGCTAAGTTCTCTGCAACTTTAGTTATTTAAAAATTTATTGATTTATTTATTTACTTTTATCCATTTTTAACCACCACCACCCCCGTTTTTGCTGTTTCTGTGTCCATTCGCTGGGCAATTCTCTGTGTGTTTCCTGCCGTCTCTTCTCATCTTTCTCCTCCTGTCTTCACTGGGATTCAATCCTCGGAATCTCCGATGTGGGAGAGAGGCGTCATACCGCCTGCGCCCCTTAGTTCCTGGTTTTTTGGTGCGTCTCGTCTTGGCTCTCCCTTGTGTCACTATCCTGTTAGGTCATTGTCTTGCTGCGTGGCTTGGTGGGGCCTGGCAGTGCACCCGCTCGCAGGACCTGGGGGCTTACCTGTGTGCGGGGCCTGACTGCACTCTCACACACAGGGCCTGGTGGTCTGTGCTTTTACTGGGAGGTCCTGGGGATCGAACCCAGGTCCCTCTATATGGGAGACGGACGCCCAACCATTTGAGCCACATCCGTCCCCCTCTCTGCAACTTTAAAACATGGATCGCCTTTCCTCCAGTTTCCAATAATAGTTTCATCATTTACTTCTAAGGCATCATAAAAAGTCTCTTTAGCATCCATATTGCTATCAAGAGTTTCTACAAAGAGATCTAGGCCTTTTCCATCAAGCATTTCACAATTCCTCCAAAAAACACCCCTTACCCATTTATAAAACCGTTCCAACATTTTGGTATATACAAAAGCACTACCCCACTCCTGGTACCAAATTCTGTATTAGTCAGCCAAAGGGGTGCTAATGTGAAACAACAAAAATGAATTGGTCTTTAAAAAGGGTAGAAGTCCACAGATACCAGGCCATAAAGTGTTAAGTTTCTTCTCACCAAAGTTCATTGCCACGTGTTGGAGCAAGACAGCTGTTGACATTTGCCAGGGTTCAGGCTTCTTGTGTTCCTCTCTTCCCGGGGCTCTGTTTCTCTCTGGGCTTAGCTCTTCTGGTTCCTCCACAAGGTCAGCTGTAGACTATCAGGCAAACAGCTCACTTCTCTTCTTCTGGGGCCTTTTCTCAAACATCAAAACTGCTTCTCAAAAACTGCCTCAACTCTGTTCTTGCCATGCCTTTTACATTTGATTTCCCCACCCACCAAGGGGTGGGGCTTGATGCGCTACTGACGTGGCTCAGTTAATGCCCTAATCATTACCTAATCATGCCCAGATTAACAGATCAGTTTACAAGCATAATCTAATATAGATTTTTGGAATTCATAATTACATCAAACTGCCCAACTGCAACAGATGGTGAGCTTAATTGATAAATGTGTGTGTTCTGACTGCTCCACTGACTGGCTGTTCCCTGATTTTCCCTATTCTCAAGCCTTGTTATTCCCTGAGACACATCAATATTGAAGTTAGCAAGTTAGGCCAACTGATAACCCTACAGTGGCCTCTAAGTGTTCAAGTGAAAGGTGGAGTCTTCATAAGGCTATAGCTGCCATAGATAATGATTCCTCTGATGGATTGGGCAACGTAAATTGAAAACTTTCTGGATAGGATGTACCATTCTTGATGCCATTACGAACATTAATGATTCATGGGAGGAGGTAAAATTATCAACATTAACAGGAGTTTGGAAGAAGTTGATTCCAACTCTCATGGATGATTTTGAGGGGTTCAGAATTTTAGTGGAGGAAGTAACTGTAGATGTGGTGGAAATAGCAAGAGAATTGGAATTAGGAGTGGAGTCTGGATGTGACTGAATTGCTGCAATCTCATGATAAAGCTTTAATGGATAAGGAGTTGCTTCTTAGGGATGAGAAAAGAAAGTTGTTTCTTGAGATGAAATCTACTTCTGATGAAGATGGCTGTGAATATTGTTGAAGTGACAACAAAGAATTCAGAAAATTACATAAACTTAGTTGATAAAGGAGCAATAGGGTTTGAGAAGACTGACTCCAGTTTTGAAAGAAATCCTATGGGTAAAATGCTATCAAACAGTATTGCATGCTACAGAGAAATCTTTCATAAACTTCATTGTTCTTATTTTAAGAAATTGCCACAGTCACTCCAACCTTCAGCAACCACCACCTTGATCGGTGAGCAGTCATAAACATCAAGACAAGACCCTTCACTAGCAAAAAGATTACAACTTGCTGAAGGCTCAGATGATGGTTAGCAATTTTTAGCAATGT
This sequence comes from Cabassous unicinctus, assembly GCA_029593785.1. NCBI lineage: Eukaryota > Metazoa > Chordata > Mammalia > Cingulata > Chlamyphoridae > Cabassous > Cabassous unicinctus. The sequence goes on from JAQZBX010058614.1 coordinate 2,472, forward strand.
TATTTAAAAATTAATGTGTGTGTGTATATATATATATATATATATATATATATAATTTAGGCATGATGCTATTGTACACTTACAGTATAGTATAAATATAACTTCTATATGTACTAGGAAACCAAAAAACTCATGTGACTCACTTTATTGTTGTAGTCTGGAATCGAACCCACAATATTTCGAAGGTATGCCTGTATTTATTTCTACCATCTAATTTTGTGCTAATATGCTTTTTAAATAAACACCCCCTTCCTTCTTTCCTGCCTTCTTTTAGACACACAAATATAATATATAATTTTTTCAAGATCTTTCCATGTTAGTGCATATAAATGCAATTTCTTTTTATTTTCCTTTTTCTACAACTGATTTATATATAATTCACATACTATATAATTCACCCTTTAAAAGTGTACAATTCAGTTTTTACTATAATAACAGAATTGTACAATCTTCACTACAAATGATTTTAGGTCATTTTGATCACTCCAAAAAGAAAATTTTTACCCTTTAGCAATCATTTCCCATTCTTATTTTAAATTTTGATGAAATCTATTTGATGTTTTTTTTTTTTTCTCCCATTGTTGCTTGGGCTTTTGGTGGGAAATCTAAAAATCCACTGCTTAATACAAGTCCTGAAGATTTTTTCCTTATATTGAGAGTTCTATAGTATTAGCTTTTGTATTTAGGTCATTGACCTATTTTGAATTAGTTTTTGTATAAGGTAAGGTAGGGTTCAAATTCATTCTTTTGCACAAGGATTTCCAATTGTCCCTGCACTGTTTGTTGGGATTATTCTTTCCCCACTGAATGGACTTTGTGCCCTTATCAAAAATCTACTGGCCAGAGATGCGTAGGTTATTTCTGGCCTCTCAATTCTATTCCTTTTCTATCCTTATGCCAGTACGAACTGTTTTAATTACTGTATCTTTGTGGTAAGTTTTGAAATCAGGAAGTATGAGTCCTCCAATTTATTCTTTTCCAAGATTGTTTGGGGTATTAGGAGCCCTTTACAATTCCATAGACTGTATAGTTTTAAAAGTTACTTCCTTTTCCATCACTTGGATGGAAGTTATATACTGTTTCCTTAGTGGTTATTCTTAAAATTCAAATACATACTTAAGTAAATTACTATATCTATCCTCTTCTCAACCAAATTACTATATCTATCTTCTTCCCAACTGTATTAGTCAGGGTTCTCTAGGGAAACAAAATCAAAAGGAGATATCTGTAAATAGTATGAGATTTTATAAGAATCTCTCATGTGACCATGGGGATGCACAAGTCCAGGTTCCACAGGCAGACTGTAAAACAGGGGCTCCAATGAAAGTCCAATGAAGGTCCTTGATGAGCTTCTGGGAGACGCTGGCTGTCCAAAGACGAGCTGGGAAATTCTCTCTGAATACTGAAATCACTTCCCCTTTTAAGGCATTCAACTGATGGGATAAAACGTCACTCATTGCTGATGGCAATCTCCCTGGTTGATGTAGATGTAATCAGCTATCTATGCAGTAAATTCACTGATGACTAAAGCCCATAAATGTCCTTGTATTACAATCAGCCCAGTACTTGCTTGACCAAACTGGGTACAATTACCTGGCCGAGTTGACACATTAGCCTAACCATGACACCAATCAATAGAAGAACCTTAGAATTATTCCTTGTGTCTTACACATTGCTGTCCCATTTATTTCAGTGGTACTCAAAAGCTTTTGTTCATACCCTCTAGACGTATCTTTGTAAACTACTAACTCCCTAGCATGCTTTTATTTTTTCATTTTTTATTTTTAAAGATTTATTTATTTTATTTATTTATCCCCCCCTTGCTGCTTGTGCTGCTGTGTCCATTCGCTGCGTGTCTTCTCTGTGTCTGCTTATCTCCCCCTTGCTGTGAGGTCTTGCCGCATCAGCCCAGGGCGCCGCACGAGCCGGCCTGCCCTCACAAGGAGGCCCCAGGAAGGGAACCCAGGGCCTCTCATATGGTAAACGGGTGCTTTATCCATTGCGCCACACCCGCTTCCTGCCGTGAGGTTGCTGCATCAGCCCACCGCACCGCTCAGGACGGCGTGCCCTCACAAGGAGGCCTCGGGAAGCGAACCCGGGCCTCCCATATGGTAAACGGGGGCTCTATCCATTGAGCCACACCCGCTTCCCCCTAGCATGCTTTTATATTCACATCTAAATTTTTAACCATAAACTTAGTGGCAAAGGATGTATTGTGAATATTATAATTTTGATACTTTAAAACTGTTTCCTAAATATGATTTATATCCTTCATCAACTGTTACTGAAACACACAAAAAAATCCCTTTTCCCCCAGAAATTTTGTCATTGTTTTTTTTTTTCTTGAGCTCATATTTCACTTCCACCACCTTTACATAAACTTAGCTTACTACATCTTTTACTAAAACTTTAATTTTACTTTCTGCAACAAAAATACTGAAATTACAAAATAATTTCTTGTGATCCTAAGGCTTTAGGTGTTATTTTTCTGAGTTTTCTTGATATTTATTCAATAGTGCAAAATTGACCAAAACAAATATATTACACATTAAAAATATTGAGATAGGCAGTAACTTATTTTACCCAGGCAACAAATGCATGGCATGGCTCTGCTTTAGAATTTAGAATTGAGATGGCTTTTAGTGGAGACACGTATAAATACCGAACCCAGACTTTTTCCAACAGAAGGTAAATGTGTTTTAACTACTTGATTTGCCACTGAGGAATTGCCAAATAGGTTATATTGCAGACATTTTCCATAATTAGAATTAGCCTGAATCTGCAGCTACAAAATTCTGACAAAAATGTAAATGTAAACCTGTGAAAAGATTTAAAAGTATCAAAGAATATAATGGTGGGGCTGGTGTAGCTCAGTGGTTAAGCACTGGCTTCCCACATACAAGGTCCCAGGTTCAGTCCCCAGCCCTGGTACCTCCCCGCCCCCCAAAAAAAAAAGGCAGCGATGTTTTGAAATTATCAATATTTCTATTTTCCCAACCCTTTGTAATTTTATCATGTTAAACAAGATGCCTCTAAAAACAGATTTAATCATTTAAACGACTGGGTAATAAATTCTTCCCAATACTTTGCTTTCAAAAAAATTGGAAGATGACCTAATCAAGTTGTCAATAAATTTATCAAAAAAATAATTTTTATAACCAATCACTAAGGTTTTTAGCATACAACTCTGGAGTTCAAAGAACTTGGTGACAACTGTATAATGAAACTTCTGTTCCCATCTACTTATTTATGTGCACAAGTTCTCTCACAAACAAGTAAATAAAAGTAGGGTCCACTATCAATTCTATACCTGTCTCTTTCTGGCAATAACATCTAGCATACACACACACACACACACACACACACACACAGAAAGAAAAAAAAAAAAAAAAAGCAACCCTATTTTTCTTAAGAAATACAGTCCCAATAAAATTTTACTTTTTATGTTTGATAATTTTCATAGTTTACTTTTCCCCATGTTTATGAATTTTTCACTTAAAAATTTTAAAAAAATGTGGTTATTTTTATAGTTGTGATATATACAGTTGCAATATATATGCATGAAATTACAACTTTTTTTTTTTTTGAGGTACCGGGGCTGGGGATTGAACCTGGGACCTCGTGTGTGGGAAGCCGGCACTCAACCACTGAGCCACATTGGCTCCAGTTTCAACCATTTTTAAGTGTGTAATTCAGTGGCATTAATTACATTCACAAAGTGCTACCATCATCACCATCCATTACCAAAACTTCATCACCCAAAACAGGAACTCTGTATCCATTAAGCAATGACTCCCTATTACACCTCCCTCTAGCCCTGGTAACCTCTAATATACTTTGTCTTTATAAATTTGCTGGTTCTAGATATATCACGTAAGTGGGATCATATAATATTTGTCACTTTGTGGCTTTACCTTTCTTGCACTGGAGATTATTTTTTTCTTCTTGAAATATGGCTTTCAGAATTGCCTTTGGTGAGGATCTGTTGATAGTAAACTGTTTTCCGAAGATGTTTTCTTAAATGTCTCTGCACTTAAATGATTAAAATTCTAGGTTAACAGTTATTTCCTCTCAAAACTTTGCATCATTCTGTTGTCTTCTACCTTCCGTTGTTGTTGTTGAGAAGTCAAGTTTCAATTTAATTCTCTTTAGGTAATGTTTTTTTCTTTGTTGCATTTATGATCATCTCTTTTTATTTTTCAGTTTCACTGTTACCTATTCTGTTTAATGATTCCTAACTATGATCCAATCTGGGAAATTCTCAACTATTTTTAATATTACCTCTCACCAATTCTGTTGTCTGGAACTCCATTTTGTTTTACATTAGACCCTTTTTTACTCTATCCTCTGGTCTTTTAACACTTTTATATTTTCCATGTTTTGGTATATTTCTGCTGTATACTGTGGAATTTCTTCAAAAGTTTTAGTTTACTTGTTTTCTTCAACTGTGTCCAATCTGCTAACTCATTTGGTTTTTCGTTTCAATGACATTTCCTTTTTTTTAATTTTTTGTGTTTCATTTAATTTTTCATATTTCAATGACTTTTATTCTTTGCTTGGCTTTTTGATTCCCTCTTTTATTTCTCTAAATATTTTCAGCCAAATCATTTTATATTCTTTACCCAAAACTTCCAATAACCCCCTAAAAGAAAATAGAAAAATAAAAAAACAAAAACAGAAAACAAAACTTTCAATACCCGAAGTACTTGGTTTCTAATTATCTCATGTATAGTGGCTTATTTCTGTGTTTTGTAATTTTGGATTGTGAGCTTATCCAATCCTGTGAGACCACAGTTGAGGATGCATCCCCAAGGATGCATCTGCGTTTGCTTTTGTGAGGCACCCTGGGGAACCACCCTCTGAGGGCCACTGTAAGTTAGTAACTTGACTTGAATTTTCCAGGTCTTGATGGTAGTGTAAACCTGAGTTCTAGACATGCAAGGGCAAACTTGTTGATAAGAAATTCTTGTGGGAAACTTTTTCTCCACCTCTATAGCTCAGGCTATAACAAATTTCCTTGTGGCAGGTAGATTTTTTTCTCTTTTCCTAGAAAAGCCCTTTCACTGAAGGTTTAGCCCTTAAAGTGTCTCAGATATGTGTGTGTATGTATTGAGGGGAACCTGTTTTAATTACATACATTGCTCAAGGCCATGTCTCCTTTCTCTCACGTGGCTAGTACAAGCCAAGGTTCTAGGCTGCTTCTTTGAACCTCAGTTACTTCATCTGAAACATGGAGATAATAATAGTACCCACGTTGCAGGATGGTTGTAAAGTTAAAATTTGCTAAGTATTTAGGGCAGTACCTGGTACATAGTAAATAGTCAATAAATATTAACTATTAGTGTTAGCTATTATTTTTACCAATTAGCAAATGGCCTCAGGAAGTAATGGCTTCAGTCCTCCCCTTTCACTCTGGCTCTTTGCTTTTGGTCCATAAGGAATTCCTTTTCTTTCATTAACTCACCTATTTATGTAAAAAAAAAAATATCTATATATATATATCTATATCTATCTATCTATCTATCTATCTATATCTTTTTTTTGAGGTACCAGGGCCAGGGATTGAACCCAGGATATCATAAGTGGGAAGCTGGCATTCAACCACTGAGTCACATTGGCTCTCCTGAGTTGGTTTTTTCATTTGCTTGTTGCTTTTTTTTTAGGAGGCACCGGGAACCAAACCTGGGACCTCCCATGTGGGAAGCAGGTGCTCAACCATTTGAGCCACATCTGCTCCCAGAATGTAATATTTTATCAAGAGTGTCTAGGTGTTCAATAGTAAGATCGTTTTTTTTTTTTTTTTAGGATATCAAGTTATCCATATTGCTGGAAACAAAAGTTCAAGTGATAATTTTACTGTACTCAAGAAGACATGTACACAAATAGTTGCAAAAGTCAGCTTAACCTGATTCTTGATAATTAGATGAAAGTATGGATAGTAATGATTTGGCTATTTTATTGGTCTTTATTTGCCATATATATAATGATGTATGTGAAGTTAGGTTAATTGTTAAAGCCCTTGGTGGTAAAATAACTCAAGGACTATTCAATAAGATATGAGTTTTGGCAAGCAGTGCAAAATGAAATATTACAGTATATAGGGCTGTATGTGGATCTGGCACAAGTGAGGAAGTTTTTGTACTTAAATGCCTTCTGATTTTTTCAGTGTGTTTAGCTGGGATGGGAAAAAAAGATTCAGTTTTTAAAAAGTGGTTTGTATACTTTAAAGAATATTTGTAATAAAATAGGAAATTACTTTAAAAACATATCATTTCTCGCCTTTTGGCTAAGATCAAGTGTAAAAACATATGAGTACTGGCTTACCTGGAAGAAGCTGGTTAGTTAGCTCAACCTTGGATTATTTGTCTCCATGGGAAAAAAAAAGGTATGACAAAAGGTAAAATCATAGATAAGAGGGACTGAATTTAAGTTATTCAATGTTTACCTTGATAATGGAAAAAATGGCTCAAATTAAAAGAATTAGCTCTATGTGTACTCAGGTGGAACAATTTTCTACATATACCAAATGAAAAAAATCAAGGTGTGCAGGACAGTGTGCATATTATGCTATTATTTGTATAAAAATGTATATGCTTGATTATGTCTGGAATAACAAAACTGGAAATGTGGTTGCCTCTGGGGAGAAAGATTTCCCTTTCACTGTATACCATTTAGTACATTTTGTAGATCGTACCATGTGAATGTATTGCCAAATTAAAAAAAAAATAAGTTTTTAAAAAGTGACAATATTCTCTTTAGAAGATTTTTTATTTAAAGGATAAGCATTTTAAAGAACCATGATTTAATTGCTGCAATTGAGAAATGGATAAAAATCATCGGTTGTGAGGATGATGAGTGATGAAAAGTAGTGTTAGTATCAAAACAAGTCACAATAAAACCACCTTTCTTCACTAAGAGACAAACGTTGATGAGTATTTCCCTTAAACAGTAGGATACTGACCACTGGTTCGGAGACTTTCGAAGCTGGCTGTCTAACATAAACGCTGACCTTTTAGCAAGAGGGTCCACGTGTTAAAAATTCTAGCAAGAGTACCCTGTAACACTATAATTTACCACTTTTTCCTAAAATGTCTGGGCATTGTTCACTCACTGATATCAAACTCTCTTAACAAAAGTGTAGGGGAAAAATGTTGCCACTTTGATTCTCAAAACATTTTAACACTAAGATAGGTGAACTGGATGATAAACCAGAAAGTAATACCAGTCTCCTCAATCCAGCTCTGATTTCCCAAAAGGAAAGCAAGACTCAACAGTATCTAACTCACTAACTGGAAAATTTTTATTTTGTTTTTCCTTTATGGTATGTCATTTAAAACATTAATTTTATATTAAAATATACTGAGTCTGCTGTGAGTGACATCATCAGGATGGCAATATAAGACATCCCCAGAAAAGTTTCTCCTCAGAAACAATTAATTAATAGGAAAAATTACAATTGTTTGGAACTCTGGAGGATGACAGACTAGAGAAAGACTCCACAAATGCTAAATTAAAGAAGAAAAAAAAAAACACCAAAAAGAGTCTGGGCCCCTCCCCTTCACTCAGTCCTGCACAGCTTACAAGTCACACAGTGACAGCAACTCTCCCGGGCACCTCCTGCAGTTGTCGCAGATCACAGAGCCGCTTAAGAGCAGTGAGTCAGAATACAATTGACGGACATGCAAAATATAGAAGGAGTATGTGGCAAAAACAACATAAGGAGGGGAAATGGAGGGATACAGGAGCAGAGGATGTGTATGTTCTTGAAGTTAAGTTGGTATCTTTTCAAAAGATCTTGGAAAAAGATCTTTTCTAAGGTTTTAGACTTAGGTTGTTTATATACAAACCCCAGGGTAACCACAAATAAAGTGTTTTAAAAATATACAGAAAAAGAAATGAGAAGGGCATCAATTTAGTTTTATCACAAAAGATTAACTATATATAAAAGGAGGCTGTGATGAAGGAAAAGAGCCAAAATAGATATGACATGGAAAACAAAGGACAAAGGCTGAAGTCCTGATTTAGCAGTAATAACACTGAATGTTAATGGATTAAACTACCCAATCAAAGGACAGTGGCAGAATAAAAAAAAACAACAAAACAAAACAAAACAAAAAAACCACACAAAAAAACAAACATGATCCAACTATACACTGTTAACAAGAGACTTACCTTAGACCCCAATGAGAAAGATAGGTTGAAAGTGAAAAGGGTAACCCAAAGAGAGCTAGGATAGCACACTAATATCGAACAAAATTGACTTTAAGTCAAAATCTGCTACAAGAGACAAGGAAAGATAGTATATATTAATAAAAGGGTCAATACACCAAGAAGAAATAACAATCAAACATTTATACATCTAACCACAGTACCCTAAAATACATGAGGCAAACAAACACTAGCAAAACTGAAGAGAGAAATAGATACCTCTACAGTAATAGTTGCAGACTTCACTATACCACTTTCATCAACGGACAGAACATCTAAACAGAAGATCAAATTAGGAAACTATAAGTTAATATTATAAATAAACTAGACCTAGGAGACATATACAGAACACTGCACCCCCAAACAGCAAGATACAAGTGTGCACAAACCAGTCTCCAGGATAGATCACATGTTAGATCACAAAACAAGTCAATAAATTTAAAAAGATTGAAATGATGCAAATCATCTTCTCTGACCATAATGAAACAAAACTAGAAATCAGAACTGGAAAATCCACAAATATATGGAAGTTGAACAACATACTCTTGAACAATCAACAAGTCAAAGACGAAATCAAAAGGGAAATCAGGAATTATCTTGAATGAAAATGAGAACATGACATATCAAAACTTATGGGACTCAGTGAAGGCAATGCTCAGAGGGAAATTTATAGCCCTAAATGTTTATATTTTTTTAAAAAAGGAAGATCTCACACCTGGATAAACTAGAAAAAGAACAGCAAACTAAACCCAAAAGCAAGCAGAAGGAAGGAAATAACAGAGCAGAAATAAATGCAGTAAAGAATAAAAAACAATAGAGAGAATCAACAAAACCAAAACTTGGTTCTTTGATAAGATCAATAAAATCCACAAGCCTTTAGCTAGACTAACAGAGATGATACAAATAACTAAAATAAGAAATGAAAGGGGGATATGCGAATCCCACAGAAATGAAAAGGATCATATGAGGAAAATATGAACAACTGTATGTCAACAAATTAGACAACCTAGATGAAATGGTCAGTTTCTAAAAACACACAAACAACCTATGCTAACTCAAGAAGAAATAGATCTCAATAGACCAATTACAAGTAAAAAGATAAAACCAGTCATCAAAAACCTCCCAACAAAGAAAAGCCCAGGACCAGATAGCTTCACAGGGGAATTCTACCAAATCTTCCATGAAGAATTAACACCAATCCTGCTCAAAGTCTTCAAAAAAAAAAATGGATAAGGAGTGAAAACTCCTAACTCATTCTAGGAGGCTAACATCATCCGAATACCAAAGCCAGATAAAGATACAAAATACTAGCAGACCAAATTTAACAGCACATTAAAAGAATTACACACCTTGATCAAGTAGGATTTATCCCAGTATGCAATGGTGGTTCAACATAAGAAAATTAATGTAATATACCACATTAGCAGAACGAAGGGAAAAAACAATACAAATCATCTCAATTGACACAAAAAAAGGCATTTGACAAAATCCAGCACCCTTCTTGACAAAGCACTCATAAAACTAGGAATAGAAGAAACTATTCTCAACATGATTAAGGGCTTGTATGAAAAACCATAGCTAACATCATACTCAGTTGTGAAAGACTGAAATCTTCTCCTTTCTAAGAAAAGGAACAAGACAAGGACACTTACTGTTGCATTGCTAAACGTTGTTCAACATTATGCTGGAAGATGCAGCCAGAGCAATTAGGCCAGAAAAAGAACTAAAAGGCATCCAAATTGTAAAGAAAAAAGCAAAATTTTCACTATTTGCAGATGACATAATCTTATATATGGTAAGTCCCCAAAATCTACAAAGGATATTAGAGCTAATAAACAAATTCAGCAAAGTGGCAGGGTAAAAAATTAACATGCAAAAATCAATAGTGGTTCTATACACTAGTAATGAGCAATCTGAAGAGGCAATGAAGAAAACAAATTCCATTTACAATAGCAACTAAAAGAATCAAATATCTAGGAATAAATTTAACCAAGGACATAAAGGACTTATACATAGAAAACTACAAAACATTGCTAAAAGCAATCAGAGACCTAAATAGGACTTCACATGCTCATGGAATGACTGAAAATGGTCAAGATGTCAATTCTATCCAAAGTGATTTATAGATTTAATGCAACCCCAATAAAAACTCCAACAGCCTTCTCTGCAGAAATGGAAAAACCAATCATCAAGTTTGTTTGGAAAGCTGAGGTCCTGAATATCCAAAACCATTATTAAAAAGCAGGAAGTTGGAGGACTCACACTTCCTGATTTTAAACTTATTATAAAGCTACAGAAGTCAAAACAGCTATGGTCCTGGCACAAGGACAGGTATTTAGACCAATGGAATTGAATTGAGAGTTCAGAAATAGACCCTCACATCTATGATCAAATGAATTTTACAAGGGTTCCAAGTCCACTCAATGGGGAAAGAATAGTCTCTTCAACAAACGATGCTTAGAAAACTGGATATCAATATGCATAAGAATGAATGGGGACCCTTATCTCATAACATATACAAAAACAAATTCAAAATGGATCAAAGACCTAAATATAAGAACCAGGACTATAAAATTCCTGGAAGAAAATGTTGGGAAGTATCTTCAGGACCTTGTGTTAGGTGATGACTTCCTAGATTTCACACCCAAAGCACAAGCAACAACAAATAGAAAAATGGGACCTCATCAAAATGAAATTTTGTGCCTCAGAGGACTTCATTGTGAAAGTAAAAAGCAACCTACTGAATGGGATAAAAGATTTGGACACCACATATTTGATAAAGGTTTAATATCCAGAATTTATAAAGAAACCCTATACCTCAATTACAAAATGACAACCCAAATAAAAAATGAATTATCCAGCACCCTGTCAGTGGACCTTACTTTGGAATTTATGCTCCCCAGTGTAACAGTTAGATTCATTTATAGGTTCTTTACACATGGCTCTTCTGCCCTTTTATTTGAAACTATAATTAGCACTATAATCGATAAATATATGCCCCAGAGACTTAAATCTTTGATCTGTCCATGTATCAGTTGAGCCCTGAATTTCATCAGAGTTGCCACACCTACTCTCCAGTTCACTGGACTCACCCAGGACAACTAACAAGGAGATGATGATGGACAATGCCCCTCCCAAGGAACAGATTGTCTGCAAATGCAAGCAAGATAGTTCCATTCATTTGCCTGCCCCATGGGATCTAAGGTCCCTCTCAAATAGAAGCAGAGTGGGCATCACCATCCCCAAATCCTCAAGATTGGGGAATGAACAATGGACTAAAGCAGATTTATTATTATTCTACTATAGACCTATTATTATTCTAGCAATGGAAGAACTCTTATTGATATAAAGAGAGGTTCTGAAGGTTGGGAGGGGGAAGAATAGGTGTAATATGGGGGCATTTTCGGGACATTGGAGTTGTCCTGCATGACACTGCAGTGATGGATATAGGTCATTGTGTATTTTGTCATAACCTACAAAATTGTGCAGGACAGGGTGTAAACTATTATGTAAACTGTAGTCCATGGTTAGTAGCAATGCTTCAGTATGTGTTCATCAACTGTAACAAATGTACCACACTAATGAGGGATGTTGTAAATGTGGGAAAATGTGAGAGGGGGAGGGAATGGGGCATATGGGAATCCTTTATATTTTTTTATGTAACATTTATGTAATCTAAAGCTTTAAAAAAAAATAAAAAATAAAAAATGAATTACCATATTACTCAGCAATCACACTTCTAAGTATATACTCAAAAGAATTGAGGACTTGAACCAATATTTGCACACTGATGATCATAGTGACATTATTCACAATTGCCCAAACATGCAAGCAACCCCAGACAGAGTTCATCAACAGATGAACAGATAAGTAAAATGTGGCATATACATGCAATGGAATATTATGCAGCTGTGAAAAGGAATAAAATTCTGATCTATGCTACAACATGAACCTTGAAGACATGTTGAGTGCAATAAGGCAGACACAAAACAACAAATATCGTATGATCTCACTGATATGAAGTAATTAGAATAATTCAGAGAGTCAGAATCTAGAATGTAGGTTACTAGGAGTTGGGGAGGGCGTAGAGAATGGGGAGTTAAAGCTTAATTGGTAGAGAATTTCAGTTGGGGGTGATGTAAAAGTTTTGGTAATGGATAGTGGTGCTGGTAGTACAACATTGTAATTAACTCCACTGAATTATATACTTGAATGTGGTTAAAGGGGGGATTCTTAGGTTATATATATGTTACTGAAATAAAAATTAAAAAAGATAAAAATTAAGCAACATAGTATAAAATCTGCATGAATTGAAATTAAATGGGAGTGAAGATTCTGATTTCTGGCTTATGTAACTGGATGGATGGTAAAGCTGAGGCCCAGGATTTAAGGGGTGGGGGATGATGGAATACTGTAACCCAAGTCATTCTCTTCCATTCCACCCTCCAAAAAAACCAAAAAACAAAAACCTGGTCATGTTTTAAAGAGCACCACCTTGGGGAGTGGATGTGGCTTAAGCAATTAGTCACCTGCCTCCCACATGGGAGGTCCCGGGTTCAGATCCTGGTGCTTTCTAAAGAAAATGAGCAGATGCTGCAACCAGCAAGACACTGCAATGAGCAGACGCTACAATGAGCAGATGCTGCAGCCAGCAAGATGTCACATCCAGCAAAGACACTACAACAAGCAGATGATGCAACCGGCAGGGAGCAGAAGTGGCTCAAGTGGTTGGGCACTCGCCTTCCACATGGGAGGTCCCGGTGCTTCCTAAAAAAAGGGAGACAAGCAGAAAACGAGTAGACAGACAAGGGAGCCATTGGGGTGGGAGTGGGGGTGTGTTAAAAAAAAAAAAAAAGAGCACCACCTTGGCTCAGGTTCTAACTTAATGTGAATAGAGAAGGAGCTAGCCTGGGGCTAGCTTACAACTCCGTGTAGCTCCTACACGCCTCCCCCAGCACTCACACCTGTCCCATTTCCATAATTCCTCATGAAATCCTAAGGATGGCCTTGGCTGGTTAATCCTCAACCATTTTGCTAGTCTAGGCTAGATCAGAAAGGGAGGGCGGGGAAGAGGCAGAGAGTAGAGGTGAGGAGAATGATTTTAAAAGTTGGGGTAGGGGGAGGAAATTAATTTCACTATTGACATGTTTGAGATGCCTACGAGGTATCAAAGTGGAAATTTCTAGTAGGCACTTAGAGAAATCTGGGTATAAAGATAAGAGATTTGGGGTCATTTTTTGATAGACTATGGGTGTAGATGAGGTCATCTAAGAAGAGAGAATAGTGGATCTCAATCTTGGCGGCACACTGGAATCAACTGTAGAACTTAAATTTATATTGAAACATGACCCTGTCTTCAGAGATTCTGATTTAACATATTTTCTCTAATATTAATCTGTGAAAAAATTTAATTTCAAAGTGTTATATGTGCAAATCATAATGCTTTCTTATAAGTGATGAAAACTGGTTTCCTTATTTAAGCATTACTGACATTAACAAGGCTTCCTTATAATAGTGTTTAGACATATTCAAATGTTTGTTGAATGAATAAACTAATATGTTGAATGAATAAACTAGTATTAGTCAATACCCCCCAAGCCAGGAAAAAAAAAAAATCCATTTTGTTAAAAAAGAAAAGATAGGAAGAAGTACATGTCACCTATAAACCCAAGAGTAATTCTGCTTTATTCATCAGCAGGGACAGTATTCTGAAATTAGGCAGTCTGGAGCTTCTTCCCTAGCACGAAATACTTTCTGCTTCCTGCCCCTGGCAGCCCAAAAGTATTTTCTGGTATGGGAAATCTGCCACTCTATTTGAAATCATAGCCCCCTAACCAGTCTGCTTCATCCAAAACAGTCCATTTTTATTTAATATCTAGGACTTCAGACTAAGATTTCACATGAAAATAGGGTTCTTAGTTGCAAAATGAAAGTTTGAAAATCACTAGATTAGAAACTGTAAGGTCTGGAAAGACTTTCAGATTATATATATTTACATCACAATATCTTTGATATTGGTATCTCAATATATTTTTGGCAATCTAAAGTTCCTGGTATGATTAAAAACAAAACAAAACTAATTTCCTCAAAGATCAAAATGGATATATAAATAGGAAAATGTCTCAAAACATTCCAAAGTTAGGATATAAGCTGTACTGAAAAGAAAACAAAGGAAAACAGGCAACACATCTTTTTCAAATGTCACATTTAATGTTTTCACCACTGTACTTCAAATCTACATTGTACAAAGTGACCAGTAAGTGTGTCACGGTAATTGACCAACCTCTTGGATTGTACCTTTCACACCAGTGTCGTCTTGGGCTCTTTTGATACTAAACACGTTTCTCATTCAAGTGAATTGAAATGCTTCAGTTGGGTTGATTCTCAGGAGCCTCGTAAAAAAAAAACAAAGATATTGCACCATCTTTGTTTAGTAATTCAATGTTTGTTTCTTTCACAGCAAATAATTACTTCATTGAAGTTAAAACTTCCAAACATAACTTATTAATAGTCTTCAAATTCAGCTCAGATCACTTAAGATGAAAATACTCTGCTAAATACAGATAACTTACAATAACTTTAACAGTTAATTGTCCATAACACACACCAAGGTTTTTTCCTAGACCAATTTTAAGACGATCCATTAGTATTCCTTGTACAGGTGAAAAACGATCTTCAATTTTCTTGTCTTTTTTTTTTTTTTTAATATAAAAGTTGGAAGGGACATTCAAGTTTCAAGTCTCCACATTGAACTTAAAAAAAAATAATCATCATCAGCATGTGGAGGTAAACAAGCCAAGTTGTATAACTCCAGGAGGTAGAGGCCTTCAATTTGTATTCATATATACATATACACAGAATTCAGTGTTCCAACAGAAAAAAGAATTTGTCAAAAAGTAATAAGTTATTTACTACTGTGACATTTCAAGACTCCCACAGCTTTGTCTAAGGACACAAACACATTTGACATAATTCCCTATGTGCCTTTTTTTAAAATTTAAAATTAAAAAAAAACTTTTTTGTCTTAATTTTTTTTTTCTGTCCAGTGCAGGAAAAGTCTCACAATTTCACAGACCTAAAATGTGCAATCTAG